>AYEL01064160.1:0-109455 GCA_000484575.1 Olivierus martensii
AAATTAATTTGAATTTTATGAATTTCATTTTCATTTTAAATTAAAAAAAAAGTTTTCTGACAATACAAAAATATTAAAAATACCTGTTTTTGATAAAAAATTATATATTTTTTGCAAATTTGTACAGATTATAAAAGTCGTATATTTATAATTTTATCAGTATAATATATTCATTTATTTTTTATTTTATGTTCGCATCATGATTTAAAGGTCATATCATGAATGGCATGATCAAATTTTTAAAAAATATCTAAAAATTCTTTTACTTCAAACAAGAGAAAAAGTTTTTACATAAAAAAAATTTTTTTTTTAATACAAATAAAATTTATAAGTTGTTCTAATTTCCTATATGAAACTGTAAAATTTGATGTTTATATCGAAACTCCATCTTTTGTTTTTTTTTTTTTTAAAGTTGCGTACCTTCTTAAGATTGCCTTTTTTTCTTCCCCGTTTCTTCTTCATTAAAACTTTATCAATTTCTTCTGGGAGTTCTTTAAATATAGTGGGCACAGAACCCTTCCTTAAGTACCTTCTCGGTCTACAACCCAATAATTCTGACTTAAGATCTCTGACGAAACAGTAGTCTTCAAAGTGTTCACTACACACAACACTATTGTTGGTCACCATAACACATTTCTTCATATTTAACTTTTCCAACCATTCCGATCTGGTTAAAGGGGGTTGAGACATAAGACGATAATAGCTAACACCTTTTGTATATTTTGAATCATTATGACATCCTTGAACTATGCAATAAACCATATCCTTAATTTAATAACTAATACATTTATACATATGCATAAACGAAGTTGAGCCTCGACTACTCCTCAGTTCTTACGTCATTTGTCTGTGTCGTCATCTGGTGACGGAAAGTTGAAGTAAATGTTTTATTACTATTTTTCACTTATGGATTTTCATAATATCGATTTTTCGCATTTATACTCAAAAATTGATTTTTGTTTTTCAAGAATGCAGAAACAGTTAGATGGTTCCGGAAACATTGAGACAAAATATTGTATAACTCGAAATAATCGTAAATTCTAAAAATAATGTGTAATTTTACTTCGTGTGTTACAATATGGCGTAGCAATGCAATTACGTTAATAAAAAAAAGAAAAAACATTTAAACTTATTTAAACAACAAACAATACTATACATTAATTTATTATTAGAATATTTTTTCTGCATAAATATTTTTTTTTTATCAATTAATAATTCATCTCCATCGATGCGGATTTTTTCTCTAAGTAGACACATCATTCATCTAATGCGGGAAGATAAGATATACTTAAAGAGATAAACATGTAAAAATAGCTATTTTGGCTGTATTATATTTTGAATATATAATCTATAATTTAAATTTACATATTTAATTATCTATCTGATATTTTTAAACATTTTTTATAATAAAATTTAAAACTCTAGTTATTTAAAATTTTTTAGTGTATATAATCAGTTGTTTTTAACTTTAAAATTGATGGAGTTTACTGAAAAAAAATTCATTTTAACGAAGTAAAAGTGTAACATATAATAATTTGCAACGGAAAAAAGTGTAAATGCTGAAGAGTCTAATAATGTCGCCGATTGCAATTTATAACCATAATAAAAATGTTGGGAGTTCCGTTATTAATTAAGCAAATATAATAATAGATAATATATTAATCTCGTCTAAGATCGTATTTTCTATTATACTTTCTATATTTATCTTAAGTAATAACTTATTTTCTGTTGTGCCAAATTAATTTTGTTTACATCTAAAAATTTGTTTTTCTCATTTTTACAGCGAGATTGTCGCTTCGTGGTCTTGAGATAAGGAATAAATTACAACGATAAATGGCGTAAAACTGCTATAAAAATAATGAAAATTTTTTTTGTTAAATCTTTAAAGATTTTCCAGAAAATTTAGAAATTATATATATTATAAGCTTATCTTTAAAAATGAATGAACGTTAATTTTAATTTTTTTTAACGTTATAAAATATAACTTGTGCTGGAATATTTTTCCTGTGATTAACATCACAATCTTTTTTTATATATAAAATAGATAAATTTGCATAAAATAATGCTAAATCGTAATTATAAATATAAGAATTATTTTAAATTGATTAAAATTTTTTGAAATACTGTATTAATTTAAGACGCGTGGGAAGTTTTTAAAAATTTTATATGGTTTAGTTTATGATGTTTTCACTTCGATTAGTCACACATGTTGATTGATATGTTTATGCCAAGTTCACATGTGATATCCATGAATATATTTCGAAATATTTACAAGATTTTAACTTGATCGGGAACTCAATAAAGTCACGGCTAAGACTACCATATAGAAAGAAAAATGGCTGACACAATAAACATGGAACTGAAGAACGAAATATTAAAATCGGAATTTGTATTTCTGTTAAAATATTACGATTTAAGGTCTTAAATCGTAATATTCACGCTTAAGATTTACTAGCATTAACAGCTTCTTCCTGGTTTCCGCCATTATCGACAAATGTCTTCCTGATAATAACGTGATATTAACAAGATCGAATATTATTATTCGATTAAAACTTATTTAATTTAAATAGTTCTACGTATAGAAATCAATAATATATCTAGAAATACTTGATATTGATTTTTACCTACTCAGAAAATTAATTAATTAAAATTAAATTCGTGATTATCGACATTTAAATATTTCTGATTATAGCCAATAGGTTTACCCTGTAATGAATATTTATAGATATGCTCTTTTAATTATAATTAAATTTTAATCTTATCAGTTAATTTTAATTAACATAAACCACATTTTAATTTGATTTCGCGTCTATTAGGAAATTCATGCGATGCTCTTTTAATTATAATTAAATTTTAATTAACATAAACCACATTTTAATTTGATTTCGCGTCTATTAGGAAATTCATGTTTTTTGTTGATTTTTTTATTTTAATTAATTAATTAATTAAATGAAAATTTTAATTTTTTTCAATTGTATTTAAAAATTGGGAATTCGATTAATAAAAAAACTTTACAAAATTTAATTGATGTGAATGGATCTTATGCTTTGAATAAAATATTTTATACGAAATTCATTTAACTTTATAAACATCTGTGATTCGCAAAACTATATTTATACAGTTAAAAATGCTTAAAAAATTTAATATAACAATCTTTTACTTATTGTAAGCAGCTAAAGGAGCGAAAAAAAAAGATTAATCTTGTATAATTATATTAAAAATGGTTCCGATCCTGCTTGACACTCATTCAATCCTTACATCTACTTGCCAAGAGCAACTAACCTAAACTTCCATTAAAAAATTCTGTTTTAACTTTAATATTTACTAATATACAATTATTATATTATATTACTTTTAAATGTCAAATTTAAAAACATTTTGCTCCTATTAACCGAGATAAAAAATATATACAGTATACGCGAATTGGCAAGACGATACGTTAAAGTCACGTTTATCGGCATTAGCATTATTACGTCATCAGCCAACACCTGGTAGGTTATGACCTTTTTATAACCTCGAAAATTTCGTGCAGATGAAACAGGTTTCGTGTTGAACAAAGAAGAAATTTAAACTATATTCAAGCTATAACTTTATGCAGATTTATTTAGTTCACTATTCGTTACATTTATGTCAGTTTCTATTATTTGACTTAGGTTATGTAAAAAATATCTTTGAGGATTTTAAATGAATTATAAGTCGATATTTCAGTTCAATATTAAATATTTAAGAATGTTTTCAGTTCAATAAACGACGAGGTAATCGTATCGGCATTTGAAAGTTAAAAGAAAAATGTTAGCAATAGTTTCTATTATTTGACTTAGGTTATGTGAAAAATATCTTTGAGGATTTTAAATGAATTATAAGTTGATCTTTCAGTTCAATATTAAATATTTTAGAATGTTTTAAGTTCAATAAACGACGAGGTAATCGTATCGGCATTTGAAAGTTAAAAGAAAAATGTTAGCTGATGTTCTTAATAGATTGTCTTTTACCAACGTGGAACAATTAATTTATCTTGTTTCCATCTAATAAAGAATTAAAAAAATATTAATCTTTATTAATTGTAAATTTTACAGCATTAAAAATGTAAAACGACCAATCAATATTAAGTAATTTTATTAATTTTCAATCAAAATGACAACATACAATTGCAAATTTACATAAAGTAACACAACATACTTTATGTAAATTTGCAATTGTTCCGAATATAAAACAGAATATTTAAGCATTGATGGATTAAAAATTCATCGATAAAAAAAGGATTAACAGAAAACAGAGACAACATACTTTATGTAAATTTGCAATTGTTCCGAATATAAACAAAATATTTAAGCATTGATGGATTAAAAATTCATAGATAAAAAAAGGATTAACAGAAAACAGCATTTTAAATATTTTTATAAATTTGTTATAAAGTTTAATAACTATAAAATAACTCAAAAAAATGAAATACTATATAAATTTTAACATTATTTGCTGTTAGAATTCTTCATCAGTTTCGTTATTCATGACAACTGATGACGAATTCTATTCAATAGCAGCAAAAGTAACTACAAAGTAAATATCTTGTCAGTACTATAGGCTGTAGGCACTTTAATCATTGATGACTATAGTAATGTGAGAAATGACAAATCGTATTTACGCTGTACACAAATATAGGTGAGTCACATAGTTAAGTTGATCAACAAACAATAAAACAGAAAACCGTACGTGAACCGTCTTAAAAGAATCTAAAAAATAAATATGCATTCTTATAAATAACATTGTTTACTATATATAGATTAAACTTATCCAGTTTAATAAGAATCGAACAAAAATTATTACATTTTTTAAATGAAATTTAAGTTGCAAAGATGGATTAAAATCGGTGCAATATTTCATTTTATGATAAACGATACTTTTATCATCAGCGTCCAAAGCTGAATTGATTAATATATTGTGATAAATTATATATTTATAAAATATCTTAGAATTTTATATTTTAAGAAATAAATTTTATTCCTGATTATTAAAATTATATCCCATCAACTAATTGGAATAATTCAACTATAAGACTATTATCATCACTTAAAAAAATTGATAATTATAATTTTATAATTATTCATAGAATATTTGCAGTATATATGTTTCAATGCATATTATTATTAAATATTTAAAAAATTTATTAATTTTTAAATATTCAAAAAATTGCAAAAAAAAAAAATTTGAAATAATAAATGTCGTAATAATGTTTTAATATCATAATTCGTAATAGAAAAATGACAATTAAATCAACGACATTTATGAAAATTTATTGTAAGACGTGTGTTATTATATTAGCTTAGTATATTTAAAAATATTCTTAACATATTAATCTTTGTTTAGCAAGATTTAAAAAAATCAACCTGAAATTTTTTATTCAATCAATAATAATAAACCGAATGCTTATTTGTTCGGTAAGCCATCTTAAAACAAAATGGCGATCGATTTAAAATGCTAAATCGATATCTAGTTTTTGAATTTATACTTTGTTAGATTGCATGTTATGAAGACAATTTTTTCTGCAAGAACGTTTTTAATAAGATAGTACTGTAATTTATATCAAAATGACATATTTAAAAAATTTTTCCATCATTTTTCAACTTAATTTTCAAAAATTTGGACCCATAATTATAATTCTTATATATTTATTCTCATTAATAAGCTTATAATCTTATTTTCAGAAGTTTAAATCAATAATAACTGATTATAAATTTTGTTAATGCATTTTCTTCTAGTATGAGAAAACTCTTCTTATAATTTTATTTTTAATCTTTTTAAAATTAATGTTCTCTTCAGACATTATTGAAAAAAAATCAAAAACATGTTTTTCTCAGAAATTTTAAAAATCTTTCATTATTAATATAAGAGATATCAATTTAAAAATTTCTATTGAGGCATTTTCTTCAAGTTGCTTCAAATTTAATCAATAAACTTATATAATTTATAATTTTTGAATTTCTGTTTTCATTGTTAACGAAAAAATTTATTGAACATATGGTTGAAGAAAACATTTATTTCAAAATATAATTTTTAAAAATGCATAAAAGTAACCCGTTTTTATCATAATTAATTGTCTAAGGAAAATACTTCTACTGCTTTGTCGGAACGGTCATTTAAAATCTATATCAACTAAGGAAGATTTAGTAAAAATTTTATTTAAAATTTAACGTTTGTTGAAAATATATCACATTCAATAAAAATCAATTTTAATATATATAATATATATTTTGCGATATATTTTTATGATACATTTTACTATATATTATTCAGTATATATTTAGTACTATTCAGTATATGTTATTAAATATATATATATATTGTTCAATATAGCATAAATATTTTTTACTCGTTTCATTTAATAGAGCCAAAAATTTCATTCTATCAATTTTACAAGAAATCATACTCAGATCTATACTTTCCTTGTATGAATAATTAATATATTTTTTCTATGACACTCACCGGAAATTATACTAATTTTCACTCTTTTTTATCAAATTATTTTTTAATATTTCATATTAATGAACAGAATATATTTTCAAGCATTGCTGTGATGCAGAAAGATATTCCTCAAACATATTGTAGACATTTTATAGAGGAATTTAACATTATAGTTTCTCTTTTCTCTTCTTTCCCCTGTTTTTTCATTTATTTTATTTCTCTTTTTTCCAACTCTTTGCATTATAATTAATCATATTATCTTTCATTCTAACGTTCCAAGGTCGTATATTTAATGCTTTTCCTGTTCTCCCAAGTGTTCCGAGGAAAAGCGTCATTGCCAGGAGAATCGATTCTTCGCGATATGATTTGATCTAAATCACAATGTTAAAAAGCTATCGTGAAAATAATAATGATAATAAATTATATATCACAATTCTGAATTATTTTTTTTATATTTATAACTGTAATATTTTTAAGAATATATTTAATATTATATCCTTAGATAGTACAAAAAAGAAAATAAATTTAAAGAGAATATCTCGATGCTTATCATTATTATTCTTAAAATGTATTTATAGTATTATATATTGATAGAACTAGCGGAAAATAAAATAAATATTTCAGACGTATATATAAAAAAACTAAAAAATAAGAAAGAATAAGATAATAATTTTCTCTAAGGCACTAATTATTTGTTAAAGGTTTAATAAATATTTCATAAATTTAGACCTTTAATTAATGTAGCTAATTTTAAATACAGTATAAGTGAAAATGTTTAAAATTTTATCTTCTCTACTTTATTATATCACGGCAGCTGCCACACAAAACATCAATATAGTAGTATCATGTGAGAAAATCCAATATCATGTGGCCTTTAAGATTTATTTGTCAGTTAAGAAGCATATAAATAAAATAAATCATCACTATATTTTATTTGTAATATTGCATTTATATTTTTATACAAAATAAAACACAAACAATGCTGTTACAAAAAGAAAATCATTTGAAAAGCATTGCAATTTAGAAGAAATTTCCGGATATTATTTTAATTTCTTTTAATTTTCGGATTCTGAAAAGAATCCGAATTAAAAGAAAATAAAAATTAAAATCACAGCAACAGATTAAAACCTATTGAAATTTTCATGCTAAAACAGTTATTTCTTTTAATAACTCTTGAAAATTTCCTTTGTCCATTTATCTACTCTTTTTTTATTGATTATTTTCATTCTTAAATGAAATAAAAGGATATATGAATTAAATTTGTCCCTATGTCTGTCTGTTAGCATGATAACGTGCTTAAATATTATTATAATATTGAAATTCTTCTAATCAATCCTATTGAAAATGATTGATAGCGATTCAGTATCTTATTGGCATACTAAGAAAAGATATTTATATATTTTGGAGCAATGCCATATGTAAATATCAAGACATCCCAAAAGTAATGTCTTTTTTTATATTGTATTTGTTCAAACATGCCTCAGCTTGTTTAAAGTTGAATTTTTAAACCTTTCATAACATTAGAAGAGTGTTATTGATTGAAATGGAGAATATATACTCGATTAAATTAGTAAGTGATTTCTCTTTTATATCCTTTTAATGTTATAAACGACATTATTTTTGGGATGACTGATATTACCCGATCTAAATGAAATTTAAATACTATATATTATTAGGATTTCTATGGAACCAAGCCTATTGAAAATGGCAGATATTGTATCATACTTAATGGAGGCCGGCTGTTAAAACAATATCTAGTGCAAAATATTATCAGATTTGAATGAAATCCGTGTAATATCGATATTATTGAATTCGTTAGAGAATCGTATATGTTAAAAAGATCAAAATCGATTCAATTATTATGAAGTAAAAAGCAAATCGATCATTATAGACGATTAGACATAAGATTGAATATCAATCATTTTTAATAGGATTGATTCCCTAAAAGGTTTCGATATTGTATTCATATTTTATTCAGATTCGGTTTTATTTATACGAGATATAGCCCAAAAGAGTGAATACAGTATCTTCTTTCACTTATTATGCCCGATATCGACCATTTTTGATAAATCCGAAATTGATAATTTTGAACTTTAAACAAAAAGATGTAATAAAATCGAATAATGGAAAGGGTCGTGTGATCGATTCATCGATCTCGAACTAACTTGTTAAAAATATTTTTTACTTTTTATTTTGTAAGATACAGCCATTATCTATTTTTAAAATTAGATTTAGATAAAACTTTTCCATCTTTTTATAACATTTTTAAGCTTAAAAATTACGAGATCGGATATTTGAACAATAAAATAGTAATTTAAATGTCTATTTTTTATTTTTTCAATGTTACATTTGTATCTATTTATAAATTTTGTTGAAGATAATTTCATTGAGAAATGATAAATATAGAACTATTAATTGTTATTTGTTTAACAGATATTTTAATCATTGCAATGACAATGAATCTGCATCTTTAAAATAAAGAAAAAACACTAAATTTAAATTATACTTAGGAACAGATGTAATTTTAATTCAGTACTGTTGATGAAAATTTGTCAAGGTTAATCCTATTTAATCTTATAAAATGGGAACAAAAATGTATATCAATAAGACAAAATCATTTACTGAATTTCATTAAAAAATTTTTTATTTCATCCTTTATTTGAAGATTTTTTAAAGTTTTTTCCATCTCACTTTTTTTAACTTACAGGACAATATCCTTTTTTAACTGTTGAATACGAGTGTCTTTCATTTCTCCTATAGATCTATCTTCCAACATTCAACAGTTTTCTTGGTATCGATTAATCGATAAAGTTATTTGTTTTCTTTCTTAATACGACTAGCGACAAAATTTTACGGTTTACGAAGGACATGTTCGTTTTCCTTTCTTCGTGCTATTTTATTTTGTTTTTTTTTAAATGTTTTTCAAAATCGATATATCAAATTAAGTTTCCGAGCTTAATAAATTTTCCTTTATTTGAAGATTTTTTAAAGTTTTTTCCATCTCACTTTTTTTAACCTTACAGGACAATATCCTTTTTTAACTGTTGAATACGAGTGTCTTTCATTTCTCCTATAGATCTATCTTCCAACATTCAACAGTTTTCTTGGTATCGATTAATCGATAAAGTTATTTGTTTTCTTTCTTAATACGACTAGCGACAAAATTTTACGGTTTACGAAGGACATGTTCGTTTTCCTTTTTTCGTGCTATTTTATTTTGTTTTTTTTTTTAAATGTTTTTCAAAATCGATATATCAAATTAAGTTTCCGAGCTTAATAAATTCCCCGTTTTCAGGTTTCTTACGCGAATAATCTGTTTAAATAAATGATAAAATATTTTTCAATTAGTAGATTACGAGTTAAATTAAACGCGTTACGTAAATTTCATTTCAAAATTAAAATTAATTAAATTTAAAATGTCTTCTTAACCGTGTGACATCGAGATTCTTACAAAATTCTTAAATATGTGCGTGCGACACGCGACGCGTCAGTGTTATATTCGTGATTATAGAACTGACAATATTTTTTAATTGATTTTACTAGTATTTATCTCGTCGCGTCGCTCATGCGACGCTTCGACGATTTTGAAATTCTATTCAATATTAATCTCGATTGTGATAGCAGCCTTGTGAAATCGATTTTTATTATTTGATCGTTTTCAAAATTTCATATCTACATAAACTCTATCATTAATCATTTCCATTACTAAAATCGAATGATTCAGATATTTATAATAGAATCTAAAGTGATCCAAAACTAAAAAAATATTCATTCGAAACTCATAATTTCGTTCCTGAAGTAAAGTATTCGAATTTGTAACAAATTTTTTATTTATAAAATTATTTTAACGGTAGTTAACGAGCAAAGTACATAAAAAGCAAAACTTTACAATAAAGAAAACAACACAATTTTGTTTAAATAATTAATATTACATATATATATTTAACTTCAAGATATCTAGTTCGTTAATAATTAATGTCGTAAAACGAGAAATGAATTTTTACGACGTAAAAAATGTTGTTATTAAATTTATCATTGAAATGTCGTTATGAATATTCTTTGTAATCAGAAAATTGTTGGCAGTGAGATTTATCGTATAAATTTAATTCTGTTTTATATCGATTATTGTACTTTATTAAGAGAAGAATGCTCCAGTCTATCTAGTTTTAAATGAGTTGATTATAAATATTAAAAATTGAAGATTTATGTTTGAATATGAGTGGTATATGTAAGATATGGTTACTTTTTCTTTTCATTAATCAAACGTCAACTTATCATCAAAATACATAATAAGGCTATCAGATATTCCCAACTCTAGATTCAACTTTGTTACTTATGGACATTTGGGGAAAGTAATCCAATCAGTGGAGGACTGAGTCTAAGAATATTGGATACCAGGAGACAAAGGGGCCCCATCCACAAATGTAAGGTTATCATTTAATTTTTATAAGAATTTTTAAGGGGGACCCACTTACCATCGCACAAGTTGACCCTCTGGCCAGTCTGCCATTGAATCCAATCCTAAAAATGCGTACATTATGTATCAATTTTGTTCCCTTTCATTATATGGAAGCTACTCATTTATTCTTGTTCATTTGCCACTGCATTCTTTCAAAGATCACAAATTAATATGACTGACTGTTATATCGGTAGTTCCGAAACTGTAGTGATACAAATAAAAATTAATATTAATATGATCTCGATATATTTCCAATATTTAGTCAACCTTCCTTAAAAATAAAAAATCAAGTTTGAAAAATCATCAGACTGTTTTCTGTTTGTCTCTCTATTAATAAATTTTGAACCAATTGATAGATTTTTAATTAATTCAGTAGGGAAATCATATTTGTTGAAGTGATCGATTTGAATTCTATATTTTCAACCATTTAAATTTTGGCACAAGTTCAGACTTATGAAATACTCTCTAATAACTTTGACCTAATTGATAAACTGTCACGAAATTTAGTAGATATGTCATATCATTCGGCGTTTATCATATATTTTAACTCTATATCTTCAAATCATTCATGTTCTCATTAAGAAAATAATATTTGTGTACATACTGCAGAAAATGCATTTTTGTGATTTCATTTATTTTAATTGATTTTGGAAAAAAAAAAAAAAATGTCAGAACTTGAAAATAATAGGATTTTTTTATATAAATTCTAGGAAAACGTCTGTTATTTTCGGCATATCCTCCATGCTATTATGGTAATTCGTGTTTAACTTCAGTCTGATTGATAGTTCTGTATAAATATAAAAATAATAAATATTAATATAATTTGCACGTAGGACACCTGTAATAAATAATGACAAGTTAAAGACAAATGTTGCATAATTTAATCATTATTAATACATACAGTACGATTAATTAGCTTATTTTTTGTTTGAGTTGCGATAAACAGATCTTTTACAGAATTAAAATATAAGGATTTTATTATTAAAAATTTGTTTGTCTATGTGACGTTGATAGAAATGAAAAATGAAGTCACAGATGCATTTACATATGTTGTAAGTTATGTTTTTAAGAAAATTTGAATTTTAAAAATTATTCTCTGGTGAGAATTCTTAAGAGTATGAGGAAAATGATTTAATCGAAAGTTTCATGAGAGATAATTTCCCGAGAGATGAGTGTATATTTATCATCAGAATTATTAGCACAAAACAACTGCTTATTTATACAATTCAGAAGTAAACGTTCTGTATCAATAATTTCAATGGTAAATAAAAAATTATGAAGAATTTTTGACAATAGCTTGATGGAGTTCAAAAATAATTAATATATTCAATAAAATGTATTTATAAGGAGATGTGACTCAAGAAATCAGGTTATTTATGTTTACCAAATATTCTAGTTGGAATTCTATAAATTCATTTTTAAGATATTGAATGATTTAAATGTTAATGTATATTAGATAAATAATCAGGAACGAATCTAGAAAAAGTTTATAGAAGGGACAATTTATTTATACAGTATTTTATTTTTGAAATGATTACTGATTAATGACAATTTTTATGTAAACTTAGCTTTTATATATTTATAATGTATTTATATACATAAAAAGGAAAAAGAATAGACAAAAATATTTTGTAATTTGAACTAATTTAAAATTTAAGATAAAATAGTAAAATTGAGACTTCGTAGGAAGGAGCTATCGTCTTTCCTTTTCCCTTTGGACCCGCCTTTGTAACTATCAATAATATTTTTCAGAATTTTCAAAATAGTTCAAAAAATTAATTTGTTTTCCTCAATTTTTATGAAATAAGTTTAAGTTTCTTGTTAAAGTATTAGCTCATTGAGTATTTTAATAATTTACCTATTAAGAAAATTAATTGTGATTAAATTTAAAAAATGAAATAATTCTAACAAAACATTATCATGTAGGAATCGTTAACTTATCAAACAATTTATTTAAAATCTTAAAAAAATTATAATAATTATAATTTATCATAGAGTTAATAACTGGATTCGCTCCAGTCAATATTGTATCATTCAATCTAAGATCGTCAATTAATATATAAATCTACAGTTTTCAGTAATCATTCGCAAAAAATTTGAAAACAAACATTCCAATCTCTTTTGGTTTTATATAAGTACAATTTTGTATACAGTATGCAGGGTGCATGGTGACGAAATATGATAACTTTGGGAATTTATAGCAAAAGTTTATCTGAGTAAAAAAGCCATAAAAATATAGGTTCGATTCTGAACGGTTTCGGGGCTATAACTGATTTAGTTGTAAAAGAAGGCTACAGAGAAGTCGGCCTGTATTTGGTAGTGTTTGGCCACTTAAATCTCCTGACATAAATTTTTTAGATTATTGTTTATGGGGTGAATGAAAACACTAGTTTACAAGAGAAAGTGGAAACACAAGCATTGTTCGACCGCATTCTGAATGTTACAACCCTCATAAGGACAAATGCAACGAATTAAACGAGCTGTATTGTATCTTGAGGTAAAAGATGTTATTTTTAACATCTATTAAAAATATAAAATATTAATTTATGAATAAACACTATCAAATACAATTTTTCTTCTCCATAGCTTTCTCTTACAACTAAATCAGTTTTAGCATTTAAACGGTTTCGAATTAGACCTATCTTTATATGGGATTTTTACTCAGACAGACTTCTACTATAGATTCCTAAAGTTGTGATTTTTCGTCACCACTCATCCTGCATAAATAATGACCTTTGATTCAATATTATGAAAGAAGCATCATTGATGAACTGTGTCATCATTTCGCATTGTTATTCATGTTTCGTAACATTTAGCATTAGCACATAGCTCCTTAATAAAAAAATTATTCTCTCTTCAAGAAATGATCAATTTTTCTTAAGCATTCAAATATTATACAGAAATTCCATTTTTGACTTGCGAAATAAATTAATGTAGCATTTCATTAACTTAAATAATAATAAAAGTGGATATCTTAGAATTAAATATAATATAGAATATTATATAATATTTCGTAAATGTTATTCATACAAAAAGATGCTTTATATAGAAATATTTTTAAGTAAATATTCAATTCTTAAGTTCTGAAGTTCTAGTAGGTCCTATAACTTTGGAAAATCATATTATACATATATATTTCCATTTATGCTGCTGCCTTCCAATCAAATCTCTTTAATATTTATTCTGTTTTATAAATCATAAAAAATACTATATAAATTAATACTCTCTTTATTAAAAAAATGCAAATTTATATGAAAATTTATATATAAAAAAATGCAAATTTTTTTGCATTTAAATTTGCATTTTTTAATGCAATTAGCATTAAACTTGAATGCTACTCGTCTTGATATTGTCATTTAATATTTCTATACTAAGTTGGCATTTCTTATATAGAAAAAGTCATACTTGGCATTATATTATTTAAGAAACTACTGTAATGTAGTTTCCTTAGTTAATATAATGCCAAGAAACTACTTGCATTTTATCTTTTCATAATTAATAATAAACATTGACTCTACAGATTAAACATTCCTTCTTTGCTCATGTTTTAGGAGCATATAGGCCTATATAACAATTTTCCTTAAAATTTTATCTTTAGTTTTAACGATTTATTGACCCTATTTGTTGTAATAATTCTATATTTTTATATTATGTTGTGAGAATATTATACTTGGAAGACACTTAAAATCTCAAATATTATAATGCAATAAATATGCGATATTATATATTTTTAATTTAAAAATTTATTGAAATCAAAGGCAAATTTTAATAATAAATATTTAAAAAAAATAAACTGTTTTTAATGATCGAAATATGTAAAAATTTATCACAGAGATAACAATTCAAAATTATGAGTTATAATCTTTATGATAAATTTTGATGATTGATCAAATACGGAAAGTTATATAAATAAGAAAATATATATATATATTAATTATAAAGAATATAAGTCTGAATATTTTCTCTATGGCATACTTCCATGCCTCAGGTAGCTCCGTTATTTATTTGTTCAATATGTTCTCTTTACTTTTGTCTTCTGATGATCTCTAATATTTCGGCTGTAAACGCGTGTGCCTTTTCCCGATGGGTCTTATTATTTTAGCGTCCTCCCAATCTATTCTTGTATCATTTGCATAAGCTTCTATTGTTAAGGCCGTACCTAACTTACCTGTGGAAATATCCCTTTTATGTTCCATAAATATATTTCCATAGGTAAGTTAGGTACAGCCTTAGCAATAGAAGCTTATTCAAACGATACAAGAATAGATTGGGAGGACGCTAAAATAATAAGACCCATCGGGAAAAAGGCACATGCATTTACAGCTGAAACATTGGAGATCGTCAGAAAACAAAGTAAAGAGAACCTATTGAACGAAAAAATTACAGGGCTACCCGAGGCATGGAAGTATGCCATAGAGAATCTAGGGCGGTAAAAAAGCTGATAAGAATATATGTATAGTTTTCTGATAGACTGTTGTTTGTACAGCTATTTAATTCACGCATTTTTATGTTATGATGTTGATCTTTATTTATTTTATGTGTATTTATTTCCTGCCGATAACAGAGGAAGATAGTAACTATGGTAACGTTTTATGTTTTTTTGTTTTTATTTATCTTTATTTTTATTTTTAAATTTTCTGGAACTCTGAATTCTTCTGTAAAGACTGTTTGACATTCGAAGTTTATTTTCGAATAGGAACCCAAAGATGGCAAAAGTTGCCAAAAACGTTAGTTCCTGAATAAATGCTATTTATTGCAATTTTCTGTACTGCATGTAGTGCTTATATTTCTTTGATGTTATTAGAGAGTTTGAGCAGGTAGTTTGAATATGAACTCTACTGTACACTAATGGCCATATTCTCAATGACGAATTAATTCTCAGATCAAGATCACTTCTATTTTTCGTTTACAGTTTTGTTAATTAAATTCTTTCCCGAAAATAACGAATACGGTAATGCTGAAAGTTTTTATTAACGTTGCTATATACTCCTATAATAAAATTTATTGTTGTTTTCCTATAGTAAATAGGGAAATAAAAATTACTCTTTTAATTTAACATTGATATTATCAATATTTCAAGGTAAACAAGGCAATAGACTACAGTATATACTGTATATCAATAACCAAGGCTATCCTAACTATTAAGGCATAATATGCAAAATTGCCTAAGTTCTACAAAAATATTTTAATTTTTAAAGTAATATAAATTATTTAATGGTTCAAATACAGGAAAAAATAAATTGCAAAAAACAAGTAGTAGTATAACAAGAAATGTAAAAAAAAAAAAAAAAAAAGATATACAAGACGTTCAAGTAGTAGTATAACAAGAAATGTAAAAAAAAAACAAAAAAACATGATATACAAGAGTGTCTAGAGCGCAGAAGCTACGATCTTATTATTAAGACGACCTTGCCGATATAGTGGTCTATTATTGTTTAATTTAAAAAAAATTATAATATAGATTTACGTAAATATTACTTGATCTAAAATATTCGTCTTGATATAAAATATTGTTTTGGTTTCGATTAAAGAAAAATACAGTAGTGATTAATAAATTTTCGGTTTTGTTTACGTTTTCATTCTGGTCAAATTCTATACAATATTTCATCATTTGCATATTATAGAATCTGCAAATAATAAGTTAAGCTACGATCTTATTATTAAGACGACCTTGCCGATATAGTGGTCTATTATTGTTTAATTTAAAAAAAAATTATAATATAGATTTACGTAAATATTACTTGATCTAAAATATTCGTCTTGATATAAAATATTGTTTTGGTTTCGATTAAAGAAAAGTACAGTAGTGATAAATAAATTTTCGGTTTTTGTTTACGTTTTCATTCCGGTCAAATTCTATACAATATTTCATCATTTGCATATTATAGAATCTGCAAATAATAAGTTATAAAAAAACAAATTTAATGCTTAGTACTTACTATCAGATCAAAGCTTTTTTATTTGATGTTAAATTTACATCATAATTTTCATATTCATAATGATTAGACTTTCTTTTTGGAATCCCATTGACTACAATGATAACTGTATGGAGATTAATTGTCTGCAATGAGACATTCTTTGCCATTTTAGATAATATAGTATGCAGTTAGTGGAAACTGTCGACAGGAATTGGTGAATGTTTTTTAATCATCTTCGGAATGTGACTGAATGTTGAACTGTAGACGAAGATTATGTTGAAATCTAGTAATGAATACTTACTTTAAATTGGTAAAAATTTACATTACATTTGATTTTTTTAATATATTTACAAATTTTATATTCCATATATGGGCTATATAAAAAATTAAATTTTAAAAGGACACACAAACAAGATATCAGGCCACTTTTCTACATTATTTGGCTGCCCTTTCTACCGCTCATATGTGGTGCATAAATTGAACAGCAGTTAGCAATGGCCCTTCGCATATACTATGGACGTTCTGTTACGAACGTGAAGAAGCAGCTATTAAATAATTTTATAAAAATACCTAAACAAACACAGTACTATATCATAAATATCATTTAACAAAACAATTTATTTATATAGTCCCTATAGTTAATGGTATTTGTTGGGCATTTTTATTGATATATAAAATTTTTAATTTGCAAAAACGATATAAATACAATAATAGATTAATCCATGATTCGCGATATTAAATTACATTGGAGGGTGATCAATTCAACCAATTAGGTGATTTAGCATTCAACCGTAATGAGCTATTTAGAACTTATCAGGCCCGTGAAGAAGTTGGCCAAGATATTGAAAGGCAAAAAATGATGATCAATCATCCCTCCAAAATTCTGTAAATATGGATTTGGAATCAATTTTAGAATTTTTCAGTTGGAAAACAATTGCTTTACACACATTCCACTTATGACATGTCGAAATTATTTCTCGCTCTGTTTATATGGGAAATATGGATTTGAATCCTCCGGGACGAATAGGTAGAATATATTTAAATTTGTTCGTGTAAGATATGAATTGTTCCAAAGAGCCAATATTGTAGTTTATATCAAGTTTCTTGATTTATACCAAGGTTTATACACACTGTAGTACTTGTTTCTGCCACCAGAAGCCATTCTACGATCAACTGGCTTCATCCATGACTGGCTTTCATACATTCGCAGTTCTTACGTTAGCCACTAGGAGTATCAACCTTCCATCAACCGGCATTCAACATGGCTGGTTTTTACAAGCTGCGGTGTACTCTGCTTGGTCATTCTAACGATGTAAGAGCTGTTGCCCCTGCATATTATCCAGAAGGTGGAATTATAACAGGATCCAGAGATCGGACAATAAGATTATGGACTCCAAATAAGTAAATATATATTTAAAACGTTAAAATTTATACTATAATGATGACAGGTCATGACCACATTTATATTCTTTGAACTTATTATAGACTATATTTGTTTACTGTTTTAATTTTTATATATATGATTATTAATCAGAAATCTCATGCTTAGTTATATGTATATGAATATCCGTATTTTATAGAATCTGAAATGCTTTCAAATATTTTTTTATTTGATATATTATTTTTAAATATTATTTTAAAATATATATACAGCATTATTTCAGATATAAACATTTAGTTGTTTTCGTTTTTAGATAGCGATTTTTAGAAATTAAAATAGATAAATTAAAAAAAAAAAACTCACATAATTATTGTAAAGATGTAATAAGACTTTACAAAATCAAAACTGAAATTTATTTTAAAAATTATTAATTTGATAATTTGAAAAAAAATTAGTATTAAAAAAATAAATCGAATTTATTAAATGATTGAAAATTAAATCAGTTTAGCCATAATATAATTTTTATAAGTGAACATTAAACCTATAAACAATGTCCAACAGAGAAAAATTACTAAACTAAAATCTAATTATCAGCTTGATGATTATCATTATTTTAATGGTATTCATTTTTTCTTGTAAATATTGGAACTGCTAAATTATTTTCTATTTTACTTTTGTATAACTTATGTTATAATTTACAAATATGAATTGTTGCTCCCTTAAATTTAGAGTTAAAATTTTAGAAATTTATGTTTAGTTATGTAAGGGTATTTTCACAGGGCTCCATACCGGGCACTGTCATCTTAGAAGGCATCTTCACCTAATTGGGATTGCGGATATCAGAGGGGATGAAACTCCTCTTCACATTTTGTGTAAATGTGTGGCCCTTTAAGAGCTAAGGTATGATCTTCTTACGTTGAATTTTCCTTCACCAGAAGATCTGTTTACAGTCTCATTGAAGAAGATACTGTCTTTTGTGGTTAAGTCAGGAATTCTCATAGGATGATCCTGTTGGGAGTGCATAATAGACCATTGATGGTCACAATGCTAGGGCTGTGCAAAATCCCCTTTTTCTACAATAGTCAATAATCAATAAGAATCCAGTTTGCAAAATCTCTTAAAGCATAAACACAATCTACAACACTAAAAAGCAGAAATTTTTATTTTAGCAAAAATGTTTGTTTTATGCTAAAAATAAACAGAAGCTATTATTGTTATTTATGTAGTTTTCTTAAAGCATTTTCTGTAATTATTATAATGATAAAAACACAACACAAAAGCCAAATAGTAAGAAAAATCGTTTTTCTTACTATTTGGCTTTTGTGTTGTGTTTTTATTAACTAAAGTAAGAAGTGTACATTAGTCATTATTGTAATGATATTGAAAGGATATCTAATGTGAGATGCATACTAAATAATAATGATTCTTGTAATATTAAAAACAATATTTCATTCTATCTAAATTTTAATAATACTGATGTAACTAAAGATTTCTTTATTTAGATTTAAATTATGTAAATTAAATTTAAATCTATAGTAGTAGCTAAATTTATATTATATTGTTTTAACAGAGTTTGGAATTTTGATCATAATACATGCATATCTTGTTATTATGGCAGTTATGTTTCAAACCACCACTGTAAAGTAAATCACAGGCTTTTTTCATTTGCTAAATGCATATATAAAAGTCTAAAAACATATTTATACTATTATTCATTAAGTGCCTTATAGTGCTAGGCCTAAAAAACTCTGCCATATAGCTGTGTTTTAAAGCATTTGCGTACCACCTCAGAGGCTCTAGGTTTGATTCTTGGTCTTACACCTTCAGTTTTTCAGGCTGGCTCTGGACCTGGCCCATCTAAGTGTTAATTTATGTTTTTCATTATGAGATATAAGATAAAACATGAAATATAATTGAGAAGCATCATATTAATGAAATGTCGTAAAGCAAGGTATACCTGTATTTCACTAAATTCATTTTTATATAAAAATCTTTTTAAAATTTTTCATTCTTGAGAGTTAAAGAAAGATTCATTATCTGATATGCAATGAAATCATTGAATTTTTATTTTTTCAATAACAACAGAAAAAAGTAAGATTACAACTGTGCTTGTATGTTACTGTTTATAATTTTTACTGATTCTGTCAGATGATTGAAATATAAAATTTTCACAAATGAAATAAGAACTATGCTTAAATATACTAGAACACAGCTGAAGTTGGATTGTATTTAAAATTAATATTTTGGATAGGATTCAACTTTAACATTTTTATTATTTTCCAAATTGGTTTAATAAAAAATTTTTCTTTTTTGTATATGAACTAGGCTTCTTTCTTTAAAATTTAGCACTAAGATATTAGTTGACACGGCTAAATTATATATAAGGAAACTGAATAAAAATTATTGGATTTAGTGGGTTTAACTTTTATATATATGTTCTTCATAACCAGAGACTTACAGTGGAAGAACTATGGGTACAAAACTTTTTCTAGTGCAAGACAAATGTCTGTTACTAGAATTAGTATTATCAAACAAAAAAAATGATCTGACTGAAATTGAAATTTATGACAGATGAGAACATTATTGGAAATAATAAAAGTGGCAATGCTTTCTTTGTAGTAGCTTATATAACTTTATTGGTTAACACTTAAAAATTATTTAAAAATAGAGGATTCCACCTGTGAATGAGAGAACAGAATATGCCCAACATTAATCCTACATATAATAGGAACTCTAAACAGCCTCAGAGAATATCAATGAAGGTCAAGATGTAAAATTGATTTAACTACCATACTTTTAATAGAAAAAAAACCTTTGAAGATTGCAAATGTTTACTATTAAAACATTATTATTTTAAAAATCTAATGTTTATAAATGTATTAAAGATATACAGGCATTCCCTGGTTTACATAAATTCAAATTTACATTAAATATTTTTCATTATATATTTTTTTTGATAACATAAACATCTACTGTGTATTTGCAAGTTATAAGTGCAAACATGTTGGTTACAATATTTAAAAGTTCAATTTTATTTGATTCTTTTATGTTAATATATATTATCTATTGATCAAGAGACATGACAGTGACTCAAAATCAAAAATAGTAATTGTTGACTGATTCTTATTACAAATTCTAACTAAACTCTTACTCTAACTAGAGTCTCTGACCAAAATTCAATTCTCTATAACTTTGGTCCTAAGTTAAATATTATTAATCTGACAATTACAGTCAAGAAAAGTATTCAATAGGATACTGATTTCCAAACTTGAAGTTTCAAATTCAATTAATAATAGAACTAAAACAGTTTAACTTACAAAAAAGTAATGTTTTTCTACTCCTTCTCCTCTGCAGACATCTCTACAAGTCACATCATTCAACTGATATCAATGAAATTTGATATATAAGTATTTCTTAGATTACTTGAGGTTTCCTGAAAATTTCAGCACAGTAGGATCAAAATAAAAGGGGGAAATGGGTCCATTTTCCATAAATACTTCTACATATTGCATTGTTTAACTGATTTTGACTAAGTTTGGAATATAAGATATCATAGCTCAATTAAGATCTGAAAATTTTGGCCCAATTGGGGGTAAAATTAAAAGATATAAAAGAAAATGATTCTCTTCTCTAGAAATGCCTCTATAGATCACATCATTCAACCAATTTCAAACAAATTTGGACTGTAAATCTTACTTATGTTAATTAAAGCTTTCTGAAAAATACATCCAAATAGGGCAAAAATGAAGAAAGTAGGAGGTCTTTTCATCATGAACTCTTCTACCAGTTATATTATTCAATTATTTCAACCAACTTTGATATATGTATGTTTATTATTTTATTAAGTTTTTTCTAAAAGTTTTGATTCAATCAGATTAAAAATAAAGAGGGTATTTAATTATGTATTAATATATTGTTGTTAGAATTTTCTTTTATAAAAATAATTTCAGCTAAAAAATAATATATTCCATTAAAAACATTTAATATGCAAAAAAATAAGCCAAGTACAATAATAAGAAATTAGGATATTTGTTACAAATTAGATGTGACTACTTATTGACATTATTATTTTATTTTCTTAAATCATCAACCAAGTAGCCGCATATAAATTTATTACAATTTAAATGTGGCTACTTAGAAAATAAAACAATAACAAGTATTCTAATTTTTTAGTACTGCACTTGACTTATTTTTTTTAGATATTAGCTGTTTTTGATGAAATTTTAAGTATCATTTTACTGATACAATATTATGTATAGTGCCATAAAATGGCAGAAGTGGATTCATCATAATTAATTAAGTCGGATATTTTTGAATGTTTGTTGTTAAAATTTATTTTTTAAATTTATGCAAAATTTCTGTTATATAAAAACCTCAGTCCCAGTTATTTATGTCAACAAGAGTTATTTATGTGTATACATAATTTTGGTAGTAGAAATAGTTTTTATCAATTATTTATTATTAAAAATATTTTCTGGTAGAAATTAAATTTTAATGAAATAAAAAAATTTAATTATGATAAATAAATAATATAATATTATTATTATTATTAGAATTTTAATGTTAATAATTCATTATTATAAAAATTTGTCAATTCTTCTAATTAACTTTGTTAATTACAATAACAATAATTTCATGCTCATATCCTTCTAAGAGAGCAAAAGTATTAAAAGTGACAGAGAAAGAAATAAAGAAAAAAAATACTCTTGACATTACGATCAGATAGTGCCAAAATCTCTTTCAGCATACTATCTCTATAATCTATTTTCTAATATATAGATATTAGATATTTTATAATATCTAATATCTATTTTCTTCTTCAAAAAAGATATCTTTTGAACTTTAAAACTATATATCCTCAGATACTCATCTATTTATTCTTTTTACTCTTTATTTCTGCCACATGTATTGTTTACACAATTATCATTTAATCTTTTTAGTTGTTCTTCACTCATTTCATCCACATAAATAAAACATCTCAGAGTTAACCATAGTTTGTAAAATTTTTTTTTGCTTCACACTCTTTTCATATTTTATCATTAAAAAATTTGTATTGTCATTTCCAATAGATCAAGTCATATGTGATGTCTTGATATTATTTTACCAAGATCAGCAAATATAGAAGACATCTTGGCAATATTATTACAAGAAGTAGAGAAGATGAAGTGCAGAAAAACTCCAAGGTAATATCAATATCAAATTCTTAAAGGAAGAAGGAGTACCAGTATGCAAACAATTTGCCAGATATTTTCTGATTGCATGTGAACAGAACAGATACTTGGGTAGTTGAAAAAATTTCAGTCATAATACCAATACATAAGAAGGAAGATAAAACAGATTGAGAAACTACAGGCCTATCAGTCTACTGTTGACAATATAAAAAGTATTTACAAACTTCCTGACAAGAAGATTGGAACAAGTATTGAATTTAAACTAATCAAGAGAACAAGTTGGATTTTAGAAAAACTATTTGATGATGGATCATACACACATCATAAATCAACTGAAAGAAAAAAAATACACTTCCCACAAAAAAAAATATCACTTCCCACTCTGTATAGACCATGAAAAACCATTTGGCTCAGTATCTACTGAGGGCAATAAGAAACCAGGGAATAGACTGCCAATACATTAAAATTACTGCATATCGTCTAGGATAATATGCAGTAATTGCCTACACAGATAGCAAGAAAATAAAAATCCAACAAGGAATTTGTCAAGGAGACAGCATCTCACTGAAACTGTTAACATCATGCCTAGAAGAAATTTTCTGACAAATAAATGGATGGGGAACACAAAGGAATAAGCAGTAGTAGAGAGTTTCTCAGCCACCTGAGATTTGCAAATAACATAGTGCTGTTTTCGCAAATATTTAATGAACTACAGAAAATGCTAAGTCACCTTAAGGAAGAAAGTGAGAAAATAGGACTAAAAATGAATTATGAAAAGACAAAAATAAATGCTCAACACAGAAATAAACCCACAACCAATGATGATGGAAATTGGACAATTGAAAGGGTGCAAGAATACAAGTACTTAGGACAAAAAAATTGCGACACAAGGAGAACAGATTAAAGATATTCAATATAGGATGCATTTGGGATGGCATGCATGTAGCCAATATAGCAACTTTCTAAGGGACAATAGCTACCAATATATCTCAAAAGGAAACTTTTCAATATATGATTGCTATCAGTAATAACATATAGCTGTGAAACATGGATCCTTGCAAAGAAAATGGAATAGAAACTAGTAACAATGCAAAGCATGAAAAGATAAGTGTGCATGATTCACCAGAAGGGACTGCAAAACCAACACCTGAATAAGAGAACAATCCAAAATAGAAAACATAATGGTAGCAGTTAAAAGCATTAAGTGGCATTGATCTGGCCACATAAGTCAGATACATCAATAACTTTTCACTACAGACAAAGAGTATTACAGAATGGTAACCAAGGGAAAAGATATCCTGGCAGCAATACAAATAATGGAGAGATGATATAAGAAAAGTAATTGGTTCCCAGTGGTTGCAGATTGCACAGATAGATATATATGAAACAAAAGAAGGAGGCATATATATTCAGCAATGAATGAAATAGAAATAATGATGATTGTGTCACCCCTGCCACACCCCTCAAATATCTCATTTACATTTTATTAGTCACTGTACTCAACATTTTCATGCCTTTTACATCATATCCATGTCTCATTCCCATATATCATTGCTATGATTAATGCACTCTGATACACAACTATCTTAGCATCTTCAACAGATTCATTCCTAGTATCCTTTAAAGAAATCCACGACAAAATAGATTTAATATACTTTCGCTTCTTAGTAGAACTAATAATAAAACAGTCTTCAGCACTTATTTAAGCGAAAAAATTATAGTTTAATAACTATTAAAGATCTTTCAGCTTAATAAAGCCATCATCAGTAGGGATTGTAAATTTACCGACTTTTTCATTTACCGGTAATTCGGTAAATGAAAATTAAAATCCCGGTTTACCGGTAAATTACCGGTAAATTTTTTCAATTAAATCGATATTGATTCGAACAATTTAATTTGTTCCAATTTGTCTTATTTAAAAGTGTTATTACTGATGATGGCTTTATTAAGCCAAAAGATCTTTAATAGTTATTAAACTATAAATTTTTTGCTTAAATAAGTGCTGAAGACTGTTTTATTAGAAATCCATGATTTATTCTTCTGATAGCTTTGCCATCTATATTGACCCTTTTTCTCAAACAGTTTCTCAAACACATGCATTCATTCACCTCTTCCAAGTTCACTCATTCAGCTTAGTTTCACATCTTGTACATTACACATCCTTCTCAAACACAAGCAATTTCATTTTTTCTGTATTTATTCTTATATATTTCAAACACATGCATTCATTCGCCTCTTCCAAGTTCACTCATTCAGCTTAGTTTCACATCTTGTGCATTACACATCCTTCTCAAACACAAGCAATTTCATTTTTTCTGTATTTATTCTTATATATGTAAAAAATGGTAGACTTTATCATAAAATTTTATTAATTTCTTTTTTTTATGATTCGGTTTTTAACTATAGAAATTTCGAATATTTTTATGTTTTTACATAAATATATTAAAATTTTCTTCACGAAACTTTGCATGAAAATATATAATATAGTCGCATACTTAACCTGTATAATAAAAGTATGAAAGAAAAAATTCGCGCACTTTCTTATTGCCAAAAATTTTCTCATAAAGAAAAATTTACGAAAGTTTTCCAGAATAAATAGCTACTAGAATCAGCCAAGCATTGCGATTTTTCTATATAGTAGTAGTTCACATTCAGAACTAGTATGTGACATTTAGAAAGTTAACGTATAGCTCGTTCATAGATGGTATTTTTCAAATATCGCACCATTAGACACACATTAGTATATATTAAAAACGCTTAAAACGAATTCTACTGGAGTAATTTAATACAAAATAGTAACTAAAAATAAAATCAAAACAGTGTTTTTTTGTTAACTTTTAATAATGCTTACAAAATTTATTAGATTAACTGTAAGAGATAACGCATAACTTCATTTTGCTTCCGTTCTCTTCTCACCATTAAACTAACAGTAGAATTTTTTGTTTTTTAATTCATAAACTTGTCTTTCTTTATTTAATTCTTTCGTAACCAATCTTAAATATTTAACTAAAAGTTTTAGATAAAATATAACTTATTTCGAGAAGATCATACTACCATCTGTTGATAAAAATTAATATTTTCCTGTTTTAGTGGACAAAAAAAATTTTATTTTGTTCATTAAGTTTAATTATATTTCAGAATTTTTTCATTTAACTATAAACAATATAAATTATTAATTTTTTTTATAAATAATTTATTTGGATTTTTTTATATTAATAATCGCGATATTTCTTTCTTTTTTCTGCTCTTTTTTATTACTATTTAAAAAAAATTTTTTTAGAAATCCTCTTCATGTTCTCATTACTTTAAGAGTAACAAGTAATTGGAAGAATGTTTAATTATTAAAAAATATATATTTTTAAAAAGGTAAAGAAAAAAAATAATCGCAAAATAAATTCGAATAATTTAATATCATGAGAAGAAATTCAAATGACAAAAACCAAAAAGTGTTCTGAAGTTTCGGCAACTGGATGACACCTGCTGGGTAAAGAATGATCGTTTCCATGGAAACAGTGCGTGTGATCGCATCTTTGTTCTTCCTAATGACAGGTTGCGAGACAGTCACATTCTTGGCACGTTGAACATAGAAAAAGCAGAGAGTGAGTAATAAGAACAAAATCTTTCTTTATCCTCATTTTTTTTTATTTTTTTTTATCAATCAATTATTGATTAGTATATAAAACCAAATATTGATTTAGCTTATATATACATATATATAAATGTAGTAACACCTTAAGCAAACTTATATCCGAAGAAGTATCGGCGTAAACAGCAATAAATATATTTCACGTATTAAGTTTACCTTCGATAATAAAATAGTAAAGCAGAAAGTGTCTAAAACTAATAAAAATATATATATGTATATATAAATCAATTAATTTTAATATCAAAAAATTTATTTCTAAATCGTGTCATAATTATTTTAAATTATTTAATAACTAATTTCGTTATTAATACGAGCGAGTGACACAAAATTCAAAATTTACGTGAACCAGAAAACATTAATTAGTCAAGTTAATTTTCAATAAATTTAAATTATTTACGATTTTGGCATTGAACATTTTTAATATGCATTAAATTTTGATAAATGATATAAATTCTTATTAAAATAATTGAATTAAATTTTCAATGATTACAGGATAGTGTATATTTTCGCCAACAGATGGTATCATAGTTCAAAAAGGAGGAAACATCACATGAAACTTAATTTATAAATGATGACGACGTATTTAATATTAATAAATAATTACTAAAACAAATACGCGATTCATAATTTATAAATAATAAAGTTCACGTAATTTCTCCTTTTTTTTTGTATATGTGTATATGCGTGGTCTTGAACATCATAAAAATAAGTTTTAATATACTAAAATTTTATTACATTTTATTCATTAATAAATTTAAATTCTGCAAGAACAAGAAATAACATATTTTATCAGAGTTTATATAATTATCTGTAAGCGTGGTCGAGAAATTAATCTGCATTAATTTAAAAAAATCAAGCAATATCATCTGTGGTGTGTATAGTTTAGATACGCTATAAATATTTTTATTCTGAATTTTCTTTTTTAGAATTTGCGTATTAAGCTGAATCTAGTGCAGATAAAAGTGATACAAAAAAGGGATTTCTAAGAGGTTGATAAATGATACTAAGGGAATTTGCAGACAGCAGAATTCGTGGCAATCCGACAGGGAATCCTTATATATCTTAACTTTATATCCTGGTTAAATATAACGCTAGACTAAATATTTTATGTTTTCTTTCTATTATCTCTCTAAATCAATAATACTGCATAAGACACTGCACATTTTAAAATAACAATTTCTAAAAAATTCGAGCGCGAACTTTATATATATATATATATATATATACACACATACATGTATAATGTCATTTTTCTCATACATCACAGTGCAAGACTATAGCACGTTATATATATATATACTTTTCAAATTCTGCCTGAAGAATGTTAAGGAATTTTTCGTTTTTTTTCTATATAAAAACGTGCGAGCAAACAATTAATTATTATGATAAACACAGTATTCATTCCGTTAATTATAATAATTATCTACGTTATTCGTGGTAATGAATCTTACATTTTAATTCCCGATACGAATTGGCATAATCATAATAGATTATTAGTCCAATTCTCTTTGGACGTAACTACTGTAACATCACAGTTGACTTAGTTATGAAAATAATGAGAAATTTTCATTCGTAAAGATATAACATTACTATACGGATAATTAACTCAATATTTTTATTTTATATATACGTATAACAATACATAAATTACTACAAAAATTAAATTATAAAGGGATTTTAATCTTAAATTTTAAAATAGTTATTAAAAATTATCAAAAATTGGTTGAGTTTCGAAATAAACTCTATCGTTAGAATAGGCGTATATATAATAATTCTATTTAATAAAAATTAATTAAAAGCAAAAATTTCTCAGAAAATATTGAATTTCTTCGCAAAAAAAATATTTCTTTACTTAAATTACTTATTAGATTTATACAATTAAATATAAAACTTTTGATAATTGCATTATTATTATTTTTTTTATACAATTTATTTTCGTAAATTATTATTAGATATGTTTGATTATTATGTTTATGAAGTGAACTAATTATTAAATTTTATAAATATACTCGATTCATTTTTGTGGATAAAAAATAAAAAAATGTCGAGTTTTTATTAAATTTGTTATTCAATCATTTCTTTTTAATCTGAGATTTTTATAATTATGCATTCTACGTTTATACCGCAACTCGAAAATCTTGTGATCCGATGAGATTTTTTCCATTAATTTATTTTATTAAGCGAACATTTTAAGTTTTCTTCTTCAAAACTTTATATTAATTTAATTTTAACGATTTCTTTTTTTATTTTTTTTGTTTTTATTTTCGTTAACGTAATGTTTGCGGATAAATGTTTTCTGCAGACAGATAAAAAACATATTGAAAAAATTAAAAAAAAAAAGGATGAAGAATGTTTTATGCTCTTCAAACATCTGCAAGTGATGACTGTGATGTATAGTAACAATATTAAATGTGTACACCATCCTTGTTTGTATTCTTAGCAAACTTTAACGGCAATACTGGGAAATATGAAGATGTTTATTTTATTCGGAAAAAAATTGTTTTTTTTGAGCATTTTGTTTCCGAGTTTTCATTCGGTATTGATTACTCTTTTAATGCTTCAGCATTTTTACTTATTAGACGTATAAAGACTATAATGCCCTACTTACCTGGATATAAGCCATTAAGGATATTTGATGTCTTCCTGACGGCCACAAAACAGAGCACTATAAATAGTAGCCTAAAGCTTAATTACGTGAATGAGCAATTTTATCACTTGATGTCTTCCTGACGGCCACAAAAAACAGAGCACTATAAATAGTAGCCTAAAGCTTAATTACGTGAATGAGCAATTTTATCTTTGACTAAGGCGACGAAGTTCTAAATTTAGATCCAAGAATACAGTAGAGACTTGTTGAATATCAAAATTTACATTTGAAAATGTTTAAAAGTCGAGTAACAAAATTTTTTTTAGTTTTTGTTTCTCTATGAATTTATTTCATAGCTAGTTTTGTGACTGCATAAATCAGAGATATAAATAATCAAATAAAAATAACATATAAATCTTTATTATCATATGAGTATATAAAATAAAATTTATCTATAAAAATATTTTTTGTATTTTTAATTATCATCTGCAAGTTTATATAAAAAAATCAAAATCTGTTAAATAAACAATATGCATTTTCTTATCTTGTGAATTTTTTTATTTTTTTTAATTTTATTTTGCATTAAAAAACAATGAAATATAAGAATATCAATAGGCATGGCAGTGATCTAAACTCCAAGTCAGGTGGGCAACCTTTTTTTTTTTGTAGGGGGCTGTATAGCAAAATTTATGGTGGGTCACAGGCCAAAACAAAAACAATTGATGATGATAGTATTTATTTAAAAAAGAGAAGGTACAGATATGTAAGTTCACATAGCGTTGATATTAGATATAATAAAATAACGTGGCCCGCAGGCCGGAGGTTGCCCACCTCTACTCTAAGTAGTCACTGATTGACTTTTATTACAGGAGTCATTAGAGTGAGTTGAATTTTGACTGTAACTTGGTGCTACATAAAATATTATCTATCAGATAATTATATTTGAAAAAAGTATTAAATAGAACACTGATTGTCATATTTGAAGCTTCAAATCCAATTAGTAAAAGAACTAGAGCATTTTAAAAATTGCAAAAAAGCATCATTTTTCTTCTTTTCTGGACACTTCTACATATTGCTTTGTTTAACCAAAATCAAAGAAATTTTGAATATAAGTATTTCTTAAATTACTTGAGATCCCCTGAAAACTTCAGCACAATTGGACAAAAATAAGAGGATAAATTGAGTGTGTTTTCCATAAGTACCTTTATATAGTGCATTGTTTAATCCCTTTTGATCAAATTTGGTATATAAACATATCTTAGCTCAATTAAAATTTTCTGAAATTTTGGCTCAATTGGGCTAGGTTACCTCATTGAACCAGTTTCAAACAAATCTGGATTGTAAATATTCCTTATGTTGTTTAAGGTTCTCTGAAAAATACAGACCAATAGGATCAAATTGATAGATTTAGGAAGTCATGAACTCTTCAAGTTATATCATTCAACTGATTTTGACCAAATATTGTGTGTGTGTGTGTGTGTGTGTGTGTGTGTGTGTGTGTGTGTGTGGTTTTTTACAAGAGCTTGTGTGTGTGTGTGTGTGTGTGTGTGTGTGTGTGTGTGTGTGTGTGTGTTCTTATTAATGTGTAGAGACATAATTGTCATCAATATGTCTTTGGAATAGTGTATGTGTGACGTGTGTGTGTGTACGTGTGTACGTGTGTGTGTGTGTGTGTGTGTGTGTGTGTGTACGTGTGTGTGTGTGTGTACGTGTGTGTGTACTTTTCTGTTATCTGGGCGCAATTGTCGATTCGTATGTGTGTGTGTGTGTGTGTGTGTGTTGTTTGTTTGGTGTGTGTGTGTGTGTGTGTTTGTGTGTGTGTTTGTGTTTGTGTTTTATTATTTTATTAAATGTTTTTTAAACATTTATGTTCAATCAGATTAAAAATAAAGGGAATATTTAATGATGCATTACATGTTGATATAGATGTAGGAAAGGGGGGCTTTCTTAGCCCTAGCACTGCGACCACCAAAGATCTATTGTGCACCCCTAATAGAATCATCCCATAAGAAGTCCCATCTTAATCGCGAAAGACAGTATCATCTTCAATGGGACTGTAGCAAGATCCTCTGTATGTAAGGGAGGCTTGAACTTACAACGTTCAGTCCTGTAGGAAACCACCTTAACCGCTATGCTGCACTTTGGTTGAAATAGCTGCAATTTTTTAGGTATATAAGCAGTGCGATCTGGTGTTATGACATTTGATTTCAATTTTTTTTAAGAACAAAGGCATAGTGACCTAAACTCTTTCACACAAGTTACTTTTCGATGGCCCCAATCTGTATGTTAAAGCCGATCGAAATCAATTGGATGGAGGTTATGGCCTCTCCTTGTTAGATGTAAAGCGGGAACAATCAAGTGCTTTTAAGAGCAGCCTGACTATCAGATAGGATATAAATGTGTTTATTAACATATCTCTTATCAAGGTTAATTTTAAGACCTGCAGAAATAGCAAATATTTCTGCTCTGAAAAACAGTGGCAATTTGCCCGAGGGATTATGAATAAGACATTCCTGTCCTCTTGCAGTAAACCCTGCCCCGACGCCAGTGGTAGTTTTAGAACCATCCATGTACCAGATCAAACCACCCTTGATACTGTACCCAAACCCCCTCCCCAGCCCTCCAAACTGGGAAAAACAACAGTGAAGGGCCTGAAGAAATTAAATATAGGCACCATGTAATCCTTAACCATCTCAAGAATGTTAGTGTAAACTATCCCATTCAAAAGATAAATGCTCCACTTTGTGGGTTCAAGAATTTCCTCTCCCACAAGAATGGAACCTAATGTATTACATGTTAGGATATCTCTTTCAGAAAAATAATTTTCATCTAAAAACATAAATATCTAATCAAAAACAATTTAATGTATAAAAAATACAGTCAGACTTCCATATATCAAACTTCTATATATCAAAATTCTCCATATATCAAAGTTTTTTGTTAGTCCTGTGAAATTTCCATTGAAATTTGTTTCTATATATCGGAAAAAATTTCTATATATCGAAATTTTTAATTTCAGAGGCGGTGGAAAAGGATAAGGTAAGGAGTATAGATTGGGTCTGGCTAGAAAAAGCCAACAAATAAACAAAATGGATGTGTTGATTTGTACTGTAGAGGGAGTTAGTGTAAAGTTCTAGGGCTTGTTTTGGTTTCAGTTTTGTATGTTACTGTGTTAATTGGCTTAAAACCAAAACTGAACCGAAGCTTCAGCTTTACTAAAACATTTACCACGTCAAAGAGAAAGTCGTTGAGTGTTGTGGGAAAAAGTGGAATTGCCAAAAGATGTGGACTGTGGAGTGAGAAAAAAAGATGTTATGCAGAAATTCGGGATTCCACAAAGTGTACAGTGTCAACAATACTAAAGAATCTGGAATCTGTTTTAAAAAGTCGTGAAGTTGCAGGAGCTGACAGAAAACAATTAAGGACATGTAAGTACGAGATGTGGACGAAGCAGTGTTGAAATGGTGAAGATGGTGAGAGATAGAAACATGCCTGTCTCAGGACCACTCATAAAGGAAAAGGCATGGAAACATGCCTGTCTCAGGACCACTCATAAAGGAAAAGGCAATGGAATCTTCCAAGCAAGTTCTGGATGGTTAGACAAATTTAAGAAGCATCACAGAATCAAAGAAAAATGTTATTTCTGGAGAAAGTGGATGCGTATCCGAGACAGATTGTAGCCAGTGGAAAACTACAATTTTCAAACCAATTTTAAGAGAAAGTGGATGCGTATCCGAGACAGATTGTAGCCAGTGGAAAACACAATTTTAAAACCAATTTTACAGAAGTATCAGCCTGATAATGTTTTTAACATGGACGAAACTGGACTTTTTTAAATGTTTACCAAATAAAACTAACTTTTAAAGATGATAAATGCTATGGAGGTAAAAATAGCAAGGAACGAATAACTGTTGTTTTTTGTGCCAATATGTCTGGAAAAGAAAAACTTAAAATTTTGCTTATAGGTAAAAGCAAGCAGGCAAGATGTTTTAAAGGAGTGAAGTCATTAGAAGTTGACTATGAATACAATAAGAAATCATGGATGACAAGTGAGATTTTTGAGAAGTGGTTAATTAATTTTGATAAAAAAATGACAAGACAGAAGAGAGAAGTTGTTCTTTTTGTAGACAACTGTCCTGCACATCCTTCTACTATAACAAAAAAATTAACAAAATTAACAAAAAAATTTGAACCTGGTATTTTTCCTCCAAACACAATGTCAAAATTACAATCAATGGATCAAGGCCTAATAAAAAATCTTAAAATGCATTATCGAAAACAGATTCTCAAGAAACTAATTTTTGTACTTGAAAACGATCAACCCATTGACAATGTAATTAATCTCAGAGTGTGTATATCAGAATTAGCAAGTGTGGCAAAATAATGTAGCAGAAATAACAATACAGAATTGCTTCATAAAAGCCGGCTTCTCTGAAAAGTCTGTTGTGGAGAAGTTAATGTACTGTCACACACTGAGGAATGTTGGAACCACTTACAGTCAACAGGCACAATAAATGACAAAATCTCACTTAATGAATATTTAAATGTGGATGAAAACGTTATCGTAGCAGAATATCCGACAGATGATGACATTTTAAGTTCAATAAAAGATAGTGAAAATCAAGATAAAGACAATGAGGCAGATGAAATAGAACTTCCTAAACCTTCCAAAAAAGAAATAATGGCTGCATTTGAAATGATTCGCCAAGGGTTTCGATTTGCAGAAAATGTGTCCGACAATATTTTTGAGTCACTCAATAAATGCGAACATTTTTATGAGGAATCTGCATTGAAATTACTTCAGCAGGATATTTGAAATTACTTTACATATAATAATTAAATACAATATTCTAAATTATTCTAATTTATTTTGTTTAATAAATGCATGTTTTGTCTATCTTATTTTTTATTTATCTGTTACATGCAGTAGACTTTTAATACATTAATATACTGTATATATATTTTTTAACATTAAAAAAATTCATTTGTATATTTTTACCCAAAACTTTTTTCAAATTATTTAAGTTGGAGTTTTACAAACCTGAGCCACCATCGTCGCCGTCAGGGGGCCGCAAAAAAGGCAATACAGACAAAATATCACTTAACTACTATACTACATTAGATAAAATTCAGGTTTCTATATAACAAAGTTTCTATATATTGAAATTTTTTTAAGACACCTTCAATTTCGATATATGGAGGTCCGACTGTACTATGAAATTTGAATACTTATCAACAAAGTAGTTATACCTAAATTTAACAAGTATTCTAATTTCTTAATATTGTATTTAGCATTTTTATATATTAGATCATTTTGATTGGTTATATCATACATTGTTAATTTACCTTAAGCCAAATATAGTAATCACTGACTATCTCATAATGTAAGAATTATTTCTACCCAAAATTCTATCTGCTGTAACTTTCATTATAAATCAAATATTTTTCTAATATTTATAGTAAAAATGAATTCAATAAGACATAGACTGCCAATTTGAAGCTTCAAATCCAATTTATAAAAGAATTAGAGCAGTTGAAATATGGTAAAAATTTACAAAAATCAGAAACAAAAACAAGTTCTTTAGCAGAAAGAAAGGATTTAATTAAACATAAAACACATATGTTTAATAAAACATTAAAATTTTAAAATGTTTTTCTATGTTTAATTAAATTCTTTATTTCTTCTAAAGGATTTGTTTTTGTTTCTGATGAACTCATGTAAGCAGATAGTTTTGCATATGAAAAAAGAAGCTCTACTTTTTCTTCTTGTTTTTGCAGACACATCTACAAGTTGCATTATTCAACTGATTTTGATGATATTTGGGATACAGATATTTCTTAAATTACTTGAGATTTCCTGAAAATTTCAGCACAGTTAGGTCAAAATAAAGGAGGAAAATGGAAATTCTTTCTGTATAAACATCTTTCAGACTGCATTGTTCAATATTTTTGATCAAATTGGAATATAGATATGTCTTAGCTCATTTAAAGTCATCTAAAAATTTTGGCCTATTCTGGTTAAAGTGAAGTGTAAAGAGATGATTCTTTCCTTTGGAAATGCTTCTACAGACCACATCATTCAGCTGATTTTGACTAAATTTGTTAATGTAAATGTTTCTTATGTTAGTTAAAGCTCTCTGAAAATTTCAACCCAATAGGACTAAAATGAAGAGGTTAGGGATGCTTTCATTGTTAGCTCTTCTACATAGCATTGTTCAGTCAATTTTGATCAAATTAACTATATAAATGCTACTTAATGTTCCCTAAAAATTTTGATTCAATTTAAATTAAAAGTAAATGATATCCAGTCAAAATTATCTAACAAAAAAATAGCCAAATACAATAATAATAAATTAGACTACAACTATTCCTTGAGTTAGTATTCCTTAATATTTTTTATTAAAAATAAAAAATAAGGAATTACTATTAAACTATTGTTTAAGTCAAAATAGCTGTAAGTCTAAGGTGACGAGATTTTAACATTGGTAAAGCGGGACACCATTGACCGGGGGGTTCTTGATTAAAAATTTGGTCTATATGGAGCAACAAAAATTTTCATAGAATGCAAAAATAATATTGCAATATATTTTTTTAAATTTCAACATAAGTACATTTTACAAATATAATAAATAAAAAAAAATTTATGTATAGTATTATTTTATTCTTTGGCATATTTCTCATTTGAGTGAATTTTTTTTAGTAGATTGCTGTCGTTTAAAAGGTCATGAAATTTTTCACAAGAATTTGTTAAATTATATTTCACACATAAAATGGCTTTCAAAGTCTCAACACTTAATTGTGATTTTTCTGATGTCCACACTTTATTTACCGCAGAAAAAATGCATTCAGTCACAGCATTAGTTCCTGATAAGGACAGTGCGTATTCCACAGTTTTTAGTGCATTATTGTATGGAACATGGTTTGTTTCAAAATGATGAAATATTTCTAACCATTTGTTCTCTATTGTGATTTTTGCTGATGCCCAAGATTTAACCTTTTCCTTATCAATATATTTTTTTAATAATGATACCTCATTAAAAAGATCATTTTTGGAAATATTACTATATGGGAAATTTTGAGTAATATGGTCGAATGATTTTTGTACATCATTCCAATTAAGTTCTTGTTTTAATGTAACCCAATGAAAATGTTCAATATTATTGTAATGTACTGTCCACTCTTCTAAATAATCTATGCAGTTACTATAGAACTTTTTGACGTGATTCATGATATCTGCACCTTGTTCTTCTAGCTGGCTTATACTATTACGGATAGTTAACGGAAGAAAATTATTTTCTAACCGCTCTTGACACTGAAATTTTAAATTATTAACTTCATTTGCTACTTCAATTACCAAAATTTTGTCACCTTCAATAAGTTTTATAACATTTTGAAAAAGAGCTGCTTGATTGTGTACAAACTCTAGCCAAATTTTTGAAGATTCTTTTTCAAAAAACTCTTCTAAAATTCTAGGACATTTATCCTGTGATAGAAAATAGGATTTCAAAGGATCGTATATTTTCAAAATTCTTTTGACAGCTGGCAAAAGAGCTAACCAGCGTGTTTTACTGTATCCAAGTATTTTCTGTTATTCGACTTCCTCAGTTTCACAAAATTCTTTAAGCATTTCAATGCGCACAGTGTATATATAGAAATAAGAATATATTTTAATAACAATATTTTTCACATCTACGGACAACAAGTCAGCAGCTGTTTGAATGGCGTTATGTATTATGTGCGCTGCACAACCAACACCAATAATGTTTTGATTAAGGTTTTTGTTTAATTTATAAAAAACATTATTTGTATCTCTTCTCGCTTTTCCTCCAAAATTTGCGTTCGTGTTGTCTGAACAATGTGCAATCATTTTATGTTTTAAATTGTTTTTTTCCAAAATATTAATAATGGAACTGAAAATTATTTCAGAAGTTTCGTCAAGCAACGAAACGAAATCTAAAATTCTAATTTTTATTCCAGTTTCCAAATCAAAAAATCTAATAATGGTTGGAAATAACTTTATATCCTTATGATTAGATGCGTCAGAATATATGGATATAAAATTAATTTTTTCTAGATTTTTGTTTAATTCTGAAAATGCATATGGGGAAAGCACATTACACACAATTGCCTCGGATTTTGTTCTAGCACAGGCAAATTTTTTGTTGAATAACTTTTTGATAACTTGTGATGTACAGTCCATAGATCTGAAGGAATGATTGTGATTAATAGCATGAAAAGACATAAATCCTTCTGCTAATGCTAATTTCTTTTCTTCGTCTCCATAAGTTGTTTTCCAAAAAAATTCCTGTATTTTGGAGGAAGATACAGCAGTATTTAAATATCTTTTATGTTTCTGTGTCTCCAAGTGCTTTGAAATATCATTCTTCCCGCCTTGCGAAATAGAAAATTCACCATACATTTCTCACATTTTACTGTGTTAATCGCTTTTGGTTTTTTTAATAAAAGGAAATTCACTTCTTAGATCATCGTTGAATTTGCATCCTCTTTTCTTACTCAATATGTTAAAAATCTAAAAAAAATAATTTAAAATTATATTATAAATTAATATATACATATTGCTTAAAAACACAGTAAGTAGGTACATAATTACATGAACATATTTTATTGTTAGTTTATAAATTAAATTAATTTGATTGTTATAAAGTAACTATATTTTAAAAATTATTTTAATTTTAATCCTATATTTCTTTCTAAATAATAACAATACTAACTTGTATTATTTTTCCTCTGAATTTGCCATAATGTTAGTCATAAGTGTCACTTTCAAGGCCGGCGCTTGACTTTTTGCCGCCACTATAAAATATAAATAATATGAGTACTGTCTGCTAAATTCAAGAAAATTTATGTATTTATGAAATAAATAAATAAATTACTTACCTAAATTATCTGAATAGCTGATTTGTAATGACATCACTTGTTTAACTAGCTTATTAGCATGCAGTATGATGTGTATCTTCTGAGAGACAGTTATAAAATGTTTTTGTTGTTGCCAATGCCAAAAAATGCCATTGTTCATTATGTTCAAACAATGGTGGTTGAATTCTAACAACTGATCAACAATGCAAACTTTAATAAGCAATTCTCCACAATTATTTGTTATTATTAAAGTTTAACATTATAAAATTAACAAAAATAATATAAAACTCATATACTGGCTAAATAGCCACATGGCCGCTGAAAACCATATATTCCCTTCCCGTTCTCCCACCATTCCCTAACTTGTCATGCATTCTTTCCAAAAATCAGGACTTTTTTAAAATGCCGCGGGATGCGGGACAAATTGTTAAAAATCGGGACTGTCCCGCCAAAAGCGGGATGTCTGGTCACCTTATGTAAGTCATAAATGCCAAAAATTTATGAATTTCTCATTACTAATGTTTACTAGGACACTACACATCACTGTAATAAACATAACAAACATAAAACTACAAGAACCAGACATAGAAAAGTATGCTTTTCATATATCATTCCATTAGGTCATGGACTTGAATCCATGGAACTGCATTGATCATCACAGAATTTATCAATAGCATTGCTGTCGTAAGTATAAGTTATCATAAGTGGAGATGGTTGTAATTTGAGGACTATCTGTATTTATTAAAATTTAAATATGGCTGCTTGGTTGATAACTAAGAAAAACAAAACCAAATAGCCACTTCTAAATTGTAACAAATATCTTAATTTCTTAATGCTATACTTGACTTTTATATATTGCAAAAAAATGATGCACCTCTAAAAAAAAAAAAGAATGAGAACTGTGAAATTTGTATTTGAATGCATTTCAGCTAGATATATAAATTAGTAAATTTCATCCCTTATGAATGCAAGGACATTTTGAGAGCACATAGGAAGGGCAAATCTAGAGCCAATATAAGAAGCAACATTTATAAGTATGGATGTATCTGACCAGTTTTGCTGTTTGATTATGTTAAGTAGTCTATGAAGATGCTTCTATGACATATCTGTCAGCAGTATGAGCAATTGAGAAAATTTGAGAGAGACCACTTTATATGCTTATAAGCAAGTTTGCATCAATTTTTTGAAATGGGATACATATTTGATAATAATACTCAAAAGTCCTTTAGCAGTCAAAAGATTTTATTCAGGAACATTTTCAATGCCTTGGACTCTTCCTCAGCTGCTACAACAAGTCTTGTTGTAGCAACTGAGGAAGACGCCAAGTCCGTTGAAAATGTTCTTGAATAAAATCTTTTGACTGCTAAAGGGCTTTTGAGTATTATTATTTTTTTGGTTTATGTTTAGTTCAGTCTCTCTGAACTTTTATTACATATTTGATATTTTTTTTTAGATTTTAGATAGCACAGTCTTTTTTTATATTGGTTCATGGAAAAATCAATGCCTGTTATCATAGTGCTGATACTCATACTCAAAAAAGCCATTATATATAAAGAAGATATAAAAAATTTTCATATTTTATAACTTCTTTATGGTATGTAATTTGTACACAAGAATTATTAAACATTTCTGCTTAAAAAAATGAGCTTGTGTACCTAATAATCATACTAGCACCAAAGGCAGGAACTTTCACAAAAAACAACACACCAGTTTTTATGGTAGAAGCGCTTTTGATTCTTTATTCTAATCCTCCTCAGCTACTATCACATTATAAAATCTTAATATTTTATACATTCTTTCGAATGCTAACAGAATTCTACATATATTTCTGAAGATTTCGTTGCCATAGCAACACTATTACAAATTATAACTTAATTTATCTAAATACCAGTATTAGTATTTTTCATCGGAATCATTCCATGTTAATTATCAAAAACTATAAATAACAAATAATTATTATTAATTAATAACATCAGGAATATATATTATCCTTAGATGTCAAAATAAGAATAACAATAAAAGATTAAGAAATTAACATATTTAATATTTCAAAAGTTTGATTTTTTTTTAATAATTGAGGAAAAAATTTTGCAAAATATTTCCATTTTCATCTTAAACTAAATTACTCTTTTATTTACTATAAAATTAATTAAAAGATTATTAAAAAAATGTTAAAAAATATAAGGAAATAGACCTAAGACTTATTTTCGCTGAACATTTTTTTTCTTTTTGGTATTAATTTATTATTTAATCTTAATCTGATTAAAAGTCGAAAATATTAAAATTATGCAAATATAGAAATCATACATCTTTTTATCTTTAATATTTCAAAAGTTTGATTTTTTTTTAATAAAAATTGTGGAAAAAATTTTGCAAAATATTTCCATTTTCATCTTAAACTAAATTACTCTTTTATTTACGAAAAAAAAATTTCCAGATAACACGTCATAATTGCACAATTTTATTTAACTTCATGAATAAAAAATAAATGAAACTGCTAAATATTTATTTTGCAAATATCTATTACATAAATCTAAATATTTTATAACATTTCCAAATTGATATGTGCAAAATTTATATATTTCTAGATATCACGTCATAATTGCACAGTTTTATTTAACTTCATGAATAAAAAGTAAAAAGTTCTTTTATCTCTATTAGTGAAACTGCTAAATATTTATTTTGCAAATATTTATTACATAAATCTAAATATTTTATAACATTTCCAAATTGATATGTGCAAAATTTATATATACATATGTATATATACATAAAAAAATACAGAAAAGGAATCTAAATTCGCAAAATTTACAAAAAAATGAATCATTCAAGTCTTCTATCTCTAAACTTCTTGTTTACAAGACGAACTTAGAAAGCAAACAGCGCTTTCCCAAAGGCAATAAAGGCATTCCTTGTGTACACAAAGCGACAGTCAATGAGACGTTGTCATTGAGTATGCAGATCAAAGTTAACTGATTGGTACTATTTACTTTATAACAATAGCCGAAAAAAAGCCTATTGATTAAAAGTTTGTTCTGCTAAATTATTTATACAAACTTTTTTTTATATATGTTTTCTTAAATACTATATTATATTAAATATATTATTGATATTGCCTTATATCCTGCTGATTAATGGCGACCAAATATCAAGATATCCAACTGTTTTGATGATTATCCTCTTCCTTGTACCATGATTACAAATCATCAAAGGCGGCATCGGCTTCTCTTTCTTCAAAGATATGAGTTAGAATATCATCTTATTTAACAAACAGAGTTAACCAGGTTTGTAATTATTTACATTATCCTATTTTTGTTTATCAAGAAGAAAACATTGATATTAAATATATATATTTTTATATTATTTAATTTTATTTTATATTCTATATATAAATTCCATAGTTTAATATTGTTGGAAAGTTTTAAATACATTTATGGGCATCAGGTCAATAATATATATATATATTTTTAAATTCAACGTGATCGTTATGAATAAAGTTCGAAGTTATAAACATATATATTGTTGAAAAGTTTTAAATACATTTATGGGCATCAGGTCAATAATATATATATACAAGTATATTTTTAAATTCAACGTGATCGTTATGAATAAAGTTCGAAGTTATAAACATATATATGTAATTTTAAATTAAAGTATGAATAGCTATAGAAGATAGAGTTTATGTAAATCTACATAAATCGTTGTTAATCCGAAATGAAGAATGTTAAAGTAAGCATTAACGTCATTCAATACAGCTATCATTACAGAGATGCACTTCGAATAAATGCAATATTTACATATACAGCTTTCTAATCCTTGTTAATCCGAAATGAAGAATGTTAAAGCAAGCATTAACGTCATTCAATACAACTATCATTACAGAGATGCACTTCGAATAAATGCAATATTTACATATACAGCTTTCTAATGGTGATTGCATACAAATTATAACCATAAAATAATTAAAAAACAAGACATAATTTTGAATTTAGAATTAATTAATATATTATTTGCTAATTTATCTGTTTCTGAGAATGAATTCCGTGTTTCAAAATAAGATTTTTTTTTTTTGTTTAAATAAACTGTAATGTTGGTCTTTATCTGGCATTTCCATCATAACTTGCGGCAACTAGAAAATGTTCTCTGAGAATCGTTAATATATTCATTATAATATATTAAATTGGCAACATTACAGTAATATACGTTATCTTTTGAAATAAATGAATAGAAGTAAATGTAGTTTCTTTGTGTGATATGCAATTTTATTATCTTTTTTACTTACCGGTATTTGAAAGTTTTCAGAAAGGTGTAATATTTAAGTTTTCAATTACGTATTATTCAAGTTTTTTTTAAAGTATACCTAAAAATATATTTTAATATATTTAAAAAAGTTTCAACTGCATTTGGATTAATGAGAATTTTTTACATTAATAATTGATTCAAGCAGAATAAAAAAATATATATATAACTAAAGCTTTTATAAATAACATTATAGTTATTTTTTATATAAAACAAAAAAGTGCAACAAATAATTTCAAAGAATTTTTTTAAATTTGAAAAGGCGGCCATATTGTAAATCGTCTGAAGACTTGAAAATTAATACTTGTACAGCTTGGATAAAAAAATATAACGAAAATCTAAAATATGAATGATCTGTAATGTTTTGTTCTTGACATATTTTAGTAATTGATAAACAAATGAACTAAAAAAGTAATTTAATAAGATAATTGTTGCAACTCACTTTTGAATATTTTATATCAATTATATAATTATACTGTAAGTATTTTATGCTATTTAAATATTTTATTATTATAAAATAGTTTACAGCATTTAAAATTATTTTAAATGATTATATCATTATTCATATGAGACAAATAATTTAAGAGATAACAGCAATTTAATGTTTTTTATGATCATCATTCTTGTTTCTAGAGTTCATCATATAGTGAGGCTACGTGAAACCTTCAAAACTAATAAGCATTCTTTCTTAGATAACATTAAAAATTTGAATTTGAGGCTATGTGAAACCTTCAAAACTAATAAGCATTCTTTCTTAGATAACATTAAAAATTTGAATTTGAAAGTAATGTCAAAACTTTAATTCTCCAAATAATCTTATGGACATATCAAAGTGAATATAGCAAAGTTTTGAAAAAAAGCTTAATAAAATATTGCTAGGCAGTTTTCTTTATCATATGTGACCAACAGAAAATGAAGCAAAATATAATAAAGAGAAGTTTGAAATTGTTATTTGTTTAATCTATAATAGTTCATGACAGTGGCGGCTCGTGGATGACTTTTTGGGAGGGCTGAAAAAAATTATAATAAAATACGTAGCTAAAATACGTAGTACGGACTGCAATGTTTGCAGCCCACGATATACATATCGCAAAAACGTATATCACGGGTTACCCCCACCTGCTCAATACACTGACCATGCGGTGTGACTCGATAGTAATGTAATAGCTATAATAATTTAAAAATGTTTTCATTTTGGTGGGAGGGCTGCAGCCCTGCAGCCCTTATGAGCGAGCCGCCACTGATTAGAGACCATAATTTGAGCATTATCTTCAAGATGTTTTTCCAGAAGTAGTTCATGATCCCAATCACGTTAAGCTTAACATATGTAGTAGTAAAAAAATTTTATGTAATAAAAATAAATCGGCATCTATTTATTAAAGTAAATATTCTAGTTTTTTTTTTTCTAAAATAACAAATGGAGATGTCTTATGAATGAAATGAAAATATTTGATAATAAATTGTAAATATGTTTATAATTTTTTTTTATATTAGCAAAATATTATTTTTTGATTTTAATCAACTAAAAGTCCTTTATAAATTCTTAGGCAGATGTAAAGAATTTATGATTGCCACCTAAAGATTTGAAGTATTAGAATATTGTCAATAATCTCGTTTAACATTTTATTGGATTACAGATATCAAGAAAGCAAATATTGAAATATTAAACGTTTTGAAAATTTTATCATAAAATATTTTTCGTTATAATCGTGAGCGTTAATTACACCAGTACATATTTAAAGTTGTAGCTTTTATAAATTTACTTAAAATGCAAGAAAAAAATTTATTCAAAGAAGATAATATTAACTTACAACGTCGAAAATACAAACCATTTCGAAAATTGGAAATCACGAAAATTAAACGATGCGTCCTCTCTCGGAGGAAATGCAAAATTCAAAAAGAAAATTAAAAAAAAAATATATTTTTTTAATTCAAAATTTTTAAAACAGCCAATCGTTTGTTAAAAATTCAAATTTTTATTTTAATAATTTTTGTTTTCGGTTATTAATAAATTAATATTTGAATTATATTCTAGGTAATTTTATTAAATGAATTTTTCCCAAATTTAATATCATTGAATAAGATATTTAAAATTTCAGTAATCGATCATTTTTAATCTATATCGTTTTAAATTCGCAATTAAATATTAATAATTTCAATTTTCATTTTTAATAATAATAAGCTTGCAATCTGATGATAAAAAATTTTTGATACATTAAAATGAATTAATTATCATCACAACTTTTTCCATAAATAATTAAATCATTACTGAATTGTATCATTATTTCTGTATTGTGTTTCATTAAATATAGTTTATGTATGCATATTTTTAATAGAACAGATGGAATAGTTATTAATATACAGTGGTACTTCGGTATACGTCGGCTTTGGAATAAGTCCAACTTGGTATACGTTCTGTTTGGATGCGAAAAATTTTACTTGGTTTACGACTTTTGTTTGAAATACGACCGATTCGTGTGCTAGAACTTGTATGAGTCTATTGTATATCTCTTAAAAGCACATTCCTTATATAAAACTTGCAGAAAAGTACCACCCCAATAAAGTCCAAACAAGTCGTAATAGCATTGTCTGGTCATTCCAGACAATGTCATATTTCCGAAACATCCTGAGGAGAAGGCAGAAGCAAAGTTCGTTGGACAGATTTTTAGTAAAAGTCAAACCTGGTGAGCCTCAGCGAGATCCAAGTAGGTAAAAGAGAGAGAACATAGTAAGAGAAAAAACACCAGAATTTTAGATTCCTGAACTTTTATTGGAAGAAGACTCTCCTTCCAAACAATAACATCTCCTCCTCCTCCCTACTCAGCACTATCCTAGTAGACACTCGACTTTTCTCAGCAAGGAAGTGTGATTAAATTTTCATTTATTTTATCTACTGTAATTGTTTTTGTATTTATGTATTTTAGTATTAAGCAGTGTTAAATTCATTTATACAACCCTATCAATATATAATATGCCAATAACAATAGGATTTTTTTCCATGGGAACGGATTAATCATTTTCCCTTTATTTCTTATGGAAAAAATTCGTTTGGTATACGTCCTGTTTGGTATAAGTCCAAGGATCTGAATCGGATTAAGGACGTATACCGAGGTACCACTGCATTTAATGCTATTTATATTTCTTCGAATTTCGATTTAAGACAACAAAAATAGATGTAGGATTGTAGGGAAAATAAATCTATAAAATGGATGTGCAATAAGTATATAGGGGTTATAACTATAGCAATTCAAACAAACGATACAAGCAATACATCTTATAGTAGTTTTATATATGTCATTTAAGTAATGTCATATATTTTCGTCCACACCACTGTTTGTTTTCCAATTTCTGAATTATTATCATTTATTCAGAATGATATTTATGTGATTTTTTTTTTATTACTGGTTCTTCAAAACTATGAAAGAAGAAATTTAAAAAAATATATGTTTTTATTTTTAGTGTTGCATCTATGAAAGGAAAAAAAATTAACTTTTTTAATTTATTTGTTAATAAAATAATAAATAATAAAAAATATTAGAAATATACATCTGAACTTGCTATGAAATATTTGGATCCATATGTACTAATCATAAGAAAAATTTCATACAGATTTACTGTCATATATGAAAATTTTCCTCTTGATTGCATAACCAAAATCAAAAAGTATTTCTGTAATACAATATATATAAAAATACAAGTAATTCCTGATTTTACAAGTTAATTCGGAACTGGAAATTGCTCGTAAAATAAGAATTCGTAAGCCAAAAATCGATTTCCCATAGATATAATGTTAAAGTCAGGACTTCCATTCTTGGCAATGAAATTTGACCATAATAAAATTAAGTAAAGGCCAACAAAATCAATAGTATATGATTATACAATGATTTATTTATCTAAAGAAAAGAAAATATAGTCTTTAAAATCAAGCAAATTATAATAAATAAAGAAATTATTTGTCATATAAATAATAAGGAATTTTTATTCTTCATTATTATTGAGAGATAAAAGTAGATGTGCTTTAATACAAATGAACTATTGCCTTAGGCAGAAACCGAGAATGGAAGTTATTTACATAATATTTCTGTAAAACCAGAAGGCTCACTATTTCCACTTATCGACCGTCATTTTGATTTTTCCAGTTTTATGATAGAGGACGGATTTTTGCTACAAATCCAGTCTTACTGTATTGTAGAGTTATGTATATGATTTAATTTTTTTTAATGAATATTTTGTGTTCATTTATTGAAAATGTTCATATTTTCGATATTTTTATTACTTCATATTTGAAAAATTCGCAAATTTGTTAAGCGGAAATTAGTAAACAGAGAATTTTCAATAATATATTTTCAAAAATTTCTCAAAGTGTTTTCAGAATTATTTTCATCAATAATCATTCATCCTTAGAATATCTTCTAAATTACGGAAAATTAAGTTTAATTACGATTGTTTAATGTTATAATCACACAAAATGTCAAAACATTTTTAGATTTTGTTATCAATTTTAGATCTGATTTGATTTTAAGATTTTTTTTCATTATTAAATAAATATATTATTGCCATTTTTGAAAATTATAAAAAGACACAAGTTATTTTTGTTATTTTTTGATTTTTATTAAAATTTTTAATTTTTGCTAAAATTATCTTAGTAGCAAAAACTAAGGAAAGTAAGAATAATTGTTAGAATTTTTCATATACTGTATTTAAAATATACAACAACAGCATATGAAATAAATATATACCGGTATATATATATATGCTTATATTAAATTTTATTATAATTTACTGATTTATATTTTTCTTAGAATATATATACATATAGTATATATTTTTTACCTTTAATCATTTAACTAGTTTGATTATCATTTACTGATAAGCAAATTTGTTTTATTTTTCTCACTTTTATTGCACATTTTTTGGGAATCTGGGTTAGATCATCAATCTTTATACACTGTATATGTCGCTGACTTTATCGAAAATTATTGTATGTGCATTGATCCCTCGCGACTCTGTAAAATATTTGCCGTAGTAAAGTTAGAAAAATATAAATTTATTATAATTTTATCCTATTTTCTCAACTGGAATAGTTGATAAAATCACCATTGGCGTCGTGTGTGTCCTACTAATATATTTTTTTTTACATTTACAATCACAATCAAAACTAAATTTATATTTCATGAGCGAAGATTCAAGAAAATTCTGATGAGCAGTTTTTTTACTTCGATCTACCATCTTAAAATGAGATGGCAGCCGATATATTATAATACAGTTTCTTTCCATTATAATTCATGTAGCCTATTTATCATATAAAACTTTTAAAGCTGGTGAAAAAAGTTCAAGAGAACTAAGCGAATAAAAACTTATCTTATTGATCCACAAAAACTAAATTCCATTAAAGTATTTTATTATTTCAACACTAATCATGCTTTAAGCATTAGAAAATCCAAGAATATTCTAACTAATCATTTGTATGATTCTATTTTCATTTACTTCAATATAAAAATTCCTAGAAGTTAGAGATAAAATTTTATAGGATTTTTACTAGTTCTTTTCAATTAATTTTAGATTTAATGTGTATTTTTTATGTTCCATCAACAATGAATGATAATTTATTAACGCAAATTTTTCTTATATAGTATTTCTAGTTTTTAGGATCTTATCCACAGAATGATTAAATGTGAAATAAATATACTTTATAATAATGTTACTAGTCTTATATAATGCTAATAGTTATTCGATAAACATTTTTATAAACTAAAAATTAAATTATTTTTCAATATATAATACATTAATTATTTCTACATCTCTTAATTTATTCTTAAATATTTTCTTGTTTTGGCTGTGAAATATTTTTATTTAATAATTAAAAATATATTTCGCTAATTTATGACTAATTTTATCATACATACAACACTTAATAAATGATAAGAAATGTGGAAAAAACGTATTTTAGTGGAAATTATCAGAAAAATCGTGCAATCGCAAAGAAATCGAAAAAAATCTTTTAATGCGATATTTTACATCGAAAATATTTTTACGGGAATTAGAGCATCTCAGATGACGAACATCTTAAATATCTGTATATAAAATTATTTTTTAAATATCATAAAGTTAATTTTTAGCATCTTTTATAGATATCTTAAAATATCTTACTTTGCTTGTTTGTTTCAAGGGGAATCCGGAGATCGAACCTTGCTGATCGATTATTTTATGTGGAAATTCAGACTCAAAATTAGCTTAAAGAAGTGCCTATATTTCATCAACAAATGATGGATAATCTTTTTAACCCGTTTTAAAATTGGATACAGTTAGCCAAACTTTCTTTATTTCTTAAATCGGCGTATACAAATCAAACAGTAAAATCACTTGGCCTAGATATACGGAAAAAAGTGGCTATAAATTACTCATCCTATTACAACATGGTAGTGTAACAAGTAGCAAAAGTATAACTATTATATCATAAAATAAATGAAGGATTAAAAAAACTAGTTGATTTATGGCATATTTTTTTTTCTATTCAATTTGTTAAAAAGAGAACCCAATTATAATTTTTGCAGGGAGCACTGACTGATATAGATTTATTCAATTTTCATAAATAATCTCTTTCTAGCAAGACAAATAATACAGTTTCAAAATTTTATATAAATAAAAATTTAAATTCTTTAAATTAAAAAAGAAAAAAAAATATCATATAATAAATGAAATTTTGTAAATGCATTTTGATGAAACAATAGCTTTTCTGTTATTATTTTTATTGTTTCGATCAATTTAAAAAATTAAATTTAATGTTAATGCAATTTTTTTCTGAACTTTATTTAAAATAAAATCATTACAGTTGATTTTGATAAAGTTGTTTTCATTTCAATGTGGGGGAAAAAAAATTATATTTGATTGTTTAATGCATCTCACGCATCATTAATAAAATGTTTAGTCTGAGTGTATACAGTACTGCATTTAATACAAATGTTATTGAAATTGCTGGTTGTGTGACATCAAATTATTTATTTTTTATTGATATTGTAGTTGTATTAATAGGAAAAAATTTTATATTAAATAGATATAACACTTTAGCAGAAAAACTTTATAAATGCGTTTAAATTGATGTAAAAATTATTTATATTCTAGTTATTAATAATTGCTTTATATTTTTCTATCGATTATTTCAGAGAAATTATAAAGAATCGCACGGGAAAAAGTAGATGTTCAGATTTTAATGATGCTCACGTTTAAAGTCTTCCGAATGTTTTGAGGGCTTTTCGAGTGATGTGTGTCTATCTGTTGCTTAAATTACGCGCGAAATGTTTAGAATTGCTTTAAATTCTTGTCTAGTATGTCTTTAGAACCTTTAAAATTAATTAAATTTTGATTCTAATTAAAAGAACAAGTTGTCTACTCTAAAAGCCAGAATCAATTGTCATTCATGAGAATGACACATTCCCAAACATTAATTAACGTTATCGTTTTTTAAAATAAAATTTATTAATATTTATTTTAAAATATATATTTTATGTTTTTACAAAAAAATTTCTTATTCATATTTTAGAAGTCTTTTAAATCAGTTTTATATTTAATATTTAATGTTGGATAGCGTATAAAAATAATAGGAAACCTAAACAAAAAATAAATTTATAATTTTATCATTCATTATTAAATGCGTGAACATTTTTATTTTTTAATTTTTTTAAATGAAATAATAATAATGTAATAAAAATATTCAAATAAATTATTTTCCTTAAAGTTTCAGATGCTTAATACCATAAATATTAACATATATAAAATGTTAATTATAAGAAAATCCTGAATAGTTGTGCAATTTGTAGGAATGATTGGTGAAAGAAAATCCTCGACTGAAACATTTATTTATCAATAAACCAACGCCTACATGCTTCATTCGTAGAAACTTTTCTCATGCACCCACTTGTTCATTAGAGAACAGTTTAATATTCTTCAATATTTATAGGAATTTATTTCTAGAAATGCTGAACACTTGAAATATTAAATGAAACATAAAATCTACTCGAATTGTTTTATAGTTTGATTCCTTTCTTTTTATAAATGTAAAAGTAATTACAAAGTAGAACTGAATATAAATTTAATTTCCTCTTATACGAATAATGATCAAAATAATATAATTTTTTATGAATCTAATGGCACACTTCGACCGACTGGTAACAGAATACTAAAAGAAAAAAATTTATAGCATTTTATAAAATTTCTTTTGAATTTTGAGAGTAGAATTAAGAGATTTTATATTCTATCCAGAAAGATTACGTCAGATATTTGATAGTTTAGCTTCCAGCCAAGAAGATTTCACTTTTCTACTGATTTCTATAGGAGAATTCTTAAACAGTTTTCTGTTGTTAGTCAGTTCTGAATAAAACTAGAGAATCAAATCTTTATTCGTATTGATAGTCATGTTCATAAAAATATTTTTATTTCTAATATTTGTTCTCGAATAGAATATTACTAACAAATAAAATTTACCGTTACGTAAAAGTTGATGAGAAAAAGAATCAAATCTTTATCCGTATTGATAGTCATGTTCATAAAAATATTTCTCGAATAGAATATTACTAACAAATAAAATTTACCGTTACGTAAAAGTTGATGAGAAAACAGCGCAAAATATAATTTATTTTTATTTAAATTTGATTGATCTCGATTGCGTACAGTATACGTTAACAGTAGAATTCTAATTATAAATTTAATTACGAAATAAAATTAAAAATAAACTTTAGCTATTTGTTTGGAAAACGTAATCCAAGTGTTGCTGCTGATAACATTAACAACAATCTAGATAACAGCCTGGTAATACATAGAATGATAAATTTATCTTCGAGATAAATGATTTCGATGGGAATGCGATACCTCATGAGAACGATGTTTTAAGTTATTTTCTAAAGAGAAAGTTAATACTTATATAATAGTTTTATAACTATTGTATATTTTAAGCGCAAATTTACATAAAATGGATGTATGCATTAAACTTTAGCTTACTCGGAATTTTAAATAGTGTTTTTCTCTTTAACTGTAATATTATCGCTTAACTCGAAATCAATGTTCAATTCTCAAAAATATATTTTTTTTATTCTTCATATCTACGAATATCGCATCAATCATTGTCATCCATGTTTATTGCGGGAAGGAAACTGTACCAAAGCCTATTTTTCTCTTCTTAGAATGCGAAAGGATTTCGAGAATTTAGAAGAGAAAGCAAAAAAAACCTGCAAACGTGATATTTAATGTTATGTTTTCGCTTCTATTAAGAATAGATTGGTTAATTTAGTTTCTGTCAGCAGTTCCCGATGGCTTTTAATCTTTTGATCAGAGCGACTACAGATCTCATTCGCTTTAGCTCTAATTTGTTAGCACCATAATCACTCCAGACAACTACAGATGGTGGCAATATGGTTAATAACGTTCAATATTTCTCTACCGTTATCTTCTGTCACTTTTAAATGCCATAACTAACTAAAAAAAGAAAAAAATAATAATAGTATAAATAAGAACAAGAAGCTTAAAGATATCTTTTATTTCCGAAAAGAATTAAGTTTAATTATTAACAATTCTTTCTACTGTTATTCTTTATAAATAAGTAAGTATCATGATATATCCGGATTATAATCAATTTTTTTTTATCACAATCGAAACAATTTATCGCCTTTTCTCTTATCTGATGTGCGAATCATTAAATGTAAAGTTTAATTTGCGAATTGTAAGTCATTACAGTTAACATGCTAAGCTTTTATTACAACGTTCTTATCCATTATCAAACTTAATTCATTCTTGTGCCCGCTGCGACCATGCAGGGAATTGAAAGAATTCGTTCTCTATCTGCATTGTCTCCAATTCTATACAAGAATAAAAGTCAATTTGTCATTTTGTTCAATATTCGACTGTTAATTATTTAATGGGAAAGGTTATTGTACGACTAGTAATATAAATAAATTAATTAATTATACGGAATTAAATCTATTTTTCTACTTTATGCGAGTGTGTAGTAAATTATTAATTTTCTTATAGCCTTATGATTAATTTTTTAAAAGGCTTGTTTGTCATCCGAAAAATCAGTTTATATGTTAGTAGAAAGAAGACAAAACTGAAAAAAAAAGTAGATAGAAAAAATCGACCGAAGTAAAGTATTGAGTCTTTATATAAAAGAAATCGATTCATTCGATCTCAAACTTCGATGTTAGCCATTAATAATCGAAACTTTAAATAAATTATACGACGAAAAAGCTTGTTTACATTTTTTATTAACATAAATTGCGTAAACAAACAATTTACTTAATTCTCTTTTGATTTTAATGAAAAATTAAACGTATTTTTTAAATAAAAATTTAATAATTTAATTTAATTTAAGGAAAACTTAATTTAAAAAAAATCTGATCGGTTTTAAAATTATCACGTATTTGTTTACGATATAATTAAATGAATTTTATATATTTCAAGAAAATTTCCCGTTTTCCTGGATAATATAAAATATTGTCTTTTATATATTGTAAGTTATTGTTACTTCAAAATTTTAACTAGCTATAATTTACAATAATATATAATTATATATCACATAAAATATGGCCAAAGACATAATTTTATTTTTGCTATGTGGGCTGACAAGTTATACTAACTTATTACGGATAAATTAAATCTGTCAAAACTAAGCCAAAAAATGACGAAAATTTAATCCAATAGTTTTGAAATATATGATAATCGAATAAATAATGAAGGAAATTTTTTTATTCGATTATCGGATCAATTTTCTGTTTTCCGCCCCCTTTTCTACCTTTAAATTGTTTCGAAATCTTTAAATATTTATACTTGAAGAAAGTAATTAAGGGTAAAAATCGTAGAAAAAAATTTTTTTCTTAATAAAATTCTCCTTAATCACGTTTAAAAATTACCATAACTTAATTAACAAGTTTTTATCTGCTAAATATCTTTAAACGTATTCTTTATTAGCTTAAAAAATGAATAAAATTGTTTAAAAATTTCCATAAATACCTGACTTAATAGTAGTAATAAAAAATTCTAATCTAAACTCGATATATCTTATGATTCATTTATCATCTTCTTAAAGAACGAGTTTAAATTAAACTTAAAGTTTTCGTAAGAATAAATTCTTAGATCATCTCGAGGGATAGATTATCCTCTGACAATTCTTGCCATCTAAAATGTGAAAATATGAAAAATGCTGAAGAAATGGTTTTAAAAAGCAATCAAAAAATGCTGACAGGTTTTCATCAAACGCCATTTTCTAAATTTAAAACAATGGCGAGCAAAAAGTTATGAATATCAGATGAATTTCTTTCGAAAATATTATTGTTTTCCAAAAAATAATATCTACCATTTTTTAAATATTTTCTAAAAAAATTATATATATTTAATATTTAAACAGCATTAATCGCCGATGGGAAAAAATCCGATTAAATATAATTCTCTTTAATTAATTTAATAATTCTTTTTCGAAACTATATTGAAGAAAGAACAAAAAATATTTTTTTAACTGTTATGTAAATAAAAATTATATCGTTTAGTAAGTGCCTGTTAAGTTTAAAGTTAGAATAATGGAAATTAATGCTCATTGATCACTAAAATATGGTTAAATTCAAATTCAATCTGATAATATTCACATTCAAAGCAGCGTGTCTTAAGAGAAATGTCTCACTTAGAGGCCCAACACGTGTCCATCGATTTTTGCAACAGAGCATGCTCTGAAGCAACAACTGGATGGTATAAAAGACTCTCTATACACCAAAGAGATAATCTTTGCAAGTTTCAACTACAATTGATAGCTTTCAGAGCACGTTTTCTTACTTCTGAGAGGTAAGAATTTTTATTTTGTAATTTAAAAAATTACTATTGAATTTATGTCTCATTTCCCGGAAAGTAACGTCGCCATTTTCAAAACTAAAAAAAATCTTTCTTCTTCACGATATATATCGCGATATGCTTTATATATTTTCTTTTAATATAAAAAAAGCTGTGATAGTTTTAGTGTCTTTTTTCTTTAATATTTTCTGTTTTAGGTTTGATTAAATTATTTTATGTACTAGATAAGTATCTAAGAGCTTTAGAAATAGGACATGAGAAAGCCGTTTTCTGCGAGAAAACAGTCACTGTCATCTAAAATGCTTGAGAGATTGAACGAAACAGAAGAGAATCCACCAGAGACAAGCTCTGGTCACATCTGGGATTAAGGCATATCAGTAAAAGTTGCAACTAATGAGAAAATTCAGAGGGGGAGAAAAAAAAACGGATATTCCCTTGTTTTGTTACTTTTCTTCGTTTCCGTATGGCCTAAGGTTTGACGCGAATAAATCCTACTTTAAGAAGAAAATCGAATAAACAAATTCAGCTTTTTTATTCGATTAGAAAACATAAAATAAATTAGATAAAATGCTGCAAAAATATCCGTTAAATCGCCGAATTAACTGCATATTTATTCTTGAAAGATTTATATAACTGGTTAACGAAATTTGCTATTAATGTTCAATATAAAATTCGAATATTGCTGTACAGTTCAACTGAATTAATCGATTATTTTACTCGAAGTTATAATGTATTTTCTTTAATTATTCCACCAAAGAAGTAAATACATTTGAAAGGATTATGAAGTTAAAAATAAATAAAAACATCATAACATTTTTCTTTCTCTTTTTTATTTGAAAATTTATAAATTTTAAATTTCACAACTTATTTTCAGTAGAAACTTTTATTCTTCTAAATGGGAACTGAAAGAAATTTGCTTGTCATGTTCAAAAATATATAAAGTTAATCATAATATTTCTCTATTTTAGACGATAACATAAAAACAAAATTTATTTTGTGTGCGCGCGGATGCTTCAAATTTTTGATCCAACTTTCCATTATTCTCAATAAACGTCGACTGTATCAAAAATCAATGACAAATGTTGGTCTAAAAAAACGTAAATAATTCATATTTATTTTTATTTTTCTCTTAAATAATAATATCATATAACAATTTTATAAAGAAAATTTATCTTTAGCGTGATTAATAACGAACAAAAAAAAAAAAATCATATAAAAGCGTTGTTTAAATTATTTACCTGAAAGTTAACTGTTACAAAATGAATGAAATAGTAAATAAAAGATTAGAAACTGTAATATAAATAAATAAAAATCAAGAAATATTAATAAAAAAATTTCTTTCATATACAATATTTGAAAACTTTTTTCGATATAAATTTTAGAAAGAATAAGTTTGTTTTACAGCAAATGCATTTTGATGTTTAGCAGTTAAAGAAACCATTTTAAGTCCAACTTTAAACAGTTTTCGACTTTATTATAAGATTATAAAAGATTGAATCTATTTTTTAAAATTAGTTTTGATTCAATACAGAAGTTGACAATGAATGAGTGTCTCTCTCTCTCGCTCTCTCTTTTTATTATTATTATTTTTTTTAAACGGAGAAACTCGACCTTTCAAGTACACAAATAGATTTTCGCTCGAAGTAATCGGTTATCTGATGATGACTTTAGCTAACAGAGAATTGGATTACTTCGATTGTTATATCCAATTCCTAGTTGGAAAATAATGCTCGAATCTTTAATATTTTATGACTAATTTATTCAAAATATTAAAATCCAAATATTTAATAACGAATTGTAAAACAACAACATCAATAATGATAATAATAATAAACAATCCATGCGAGAGATTATTATATAGTCCAAAAGGACATAAATCCTTAAGAGATAATTTTGAAAATTTATATTAATCCTCCAATTAAAATTTAACAAGTTTGAATATTCGACGGGAGAGTTAATAACCAATTTCCTGAATACTCGTTTATTGGCTAAATTGCACATAACTGTCATTAATTTAAGTTACGCACTTCATTAAAATTATAAAAATGGTGGAAAAATATAATATCGAAGCATTAAATTTGTTTACTCGGTGGTATTTTTTCATATTCTCATTCCGGTTACGGTTTTATCTCTGTATAAGGTTTACGTAAAGAAGCATACACAATTTAGATCAATATAAGAAGATACTGCACAATATACATAAAATAGGTCAATACTTTAGTTCTTTTGGTCTTTATCCAGCTTATAACAGCTTACTTTCAATATGTGGATCGAGTATTAAGGAAGTAGGACAGACGACTCCTACAGGATCACACGATAAAATCATTCAGCTACCTTTTATTAATATAAATGTAGCGAGCGATAAACAATTTTTATGATGGTAGTGAAATTTCTGGAATGTTTTAAAACTTTCTTTTCTATTATTTTGGAAATAAATTTTGAATAAAATTTTCGGTTGTTTTTCTCGTCTTCTTCGGCTCAATGGCATTAAGATCGTGAAACTAAACTAATAATTAAATTATTCTTTACCATTTTAATGAGTGAATTTGTATTCTTTTATCGAACTTCTGCTTCAAGGATTATTAATTAATTTATATATTTTTAAAGGTCAGTTTTAATTAACGATATCAATTTGTAACTAATTATCATTACTGTTTTATTATTTAAATTCTAAATATTTTAATTAACAATATTTTTTATAATCTCTAGATTAAGAACAAACTTTAAGATTGCCAAATATGAAAAATTCTGCTGTTGTCAGTATTGTTCTGATACTCATTCTGATCCAAAGTTTAAGCGTTATGTCTTATTACGGTAACGGTAAGTTTGACAAAAATCACAATTATTTATTTATTTGTCATAATTTTGCGACTTATAATGAAGAAATAAAATCGTTAAATTCTTAAACCAAATCATCGAAGAATTTACACATCTTCCAGTTGTCTATCGAACTGAAAGTCATACAAATAACATTAAATTTTTAAAAATTTTAATTAAAATTAGATCGCATTTATAATAATTATATTATTTATTTTTCTTTAACGTTAAAAATTTTATTCTCGTTACACTATAAGTAAAAAATTAATTGTTTCTCTGGAGAGATGAAGATAAACGTTATCAGTTGTTACGAAATTATTTTATAACTATTGTTGTAACTTTGAAAAAAGAGAATAGAGAAAAATAATTGCAATAAAAAATAAAAAGAAAGTCGGAAATTTTTTTTTATATCATAACAGTAGTTGAGATAATGAATTGTTTTTCAGAAGCCAGTTTATTGAATGATTACAACGATGGACTAGCACGCTTCCTATTCTTTACGAGAAAGTAAGTAAAAGTTTAAAATAACTTAAACTTTGATAAAAATAAATAAAATATTCTGCTGTTTTTATAGATAAAAGAACCATATCGTAAGCCGAAACGTTGCAACCTTGTTAATATAATATGAAATATTACGTATCGCTCTCCTCGGAAGACAATAACAATAACCTCATACGAGTCAATAAATAACTCAAAGTACTATTTATGACATAACAATAAGATCATAAAAAGCTTTTTTTTAATAATATTGGTTCGATAATTAGCAATTTATTCAGATGCTAATCGCGAAAACATTTTTTGTTTTTTAAGAATAAAAATCTAAAATATTGCAGTCTTAGTCACCAGTTAAAATGAGCCTTTAGAGAGAGAGACTTTGAGAAAGAAATGGTTATGAGTACTTAAAATGGTGACTTGTGGTTTCTCGAACGTTACAACAAAACGTTAAAAATCCCAAAGATAACTCAAATCTCTTGCGATTGCCACTATGATCTTTTCATCACTACAAAAGTCGGACGGATAAGAATAACAGAAACATGATATCCGTGTATAGAAGTTAAACATAACGGAGAGAAATTTTATTTTTAAAAAGAATTTATGAGAGTTTAATTGCACTTTAAAAGAATTTTAACGATTTAAACAAATAATTCAGTTGTTTGAAAACACTTTTAGATTAAAATTACAGTCATAAAATTATAATTTCGTTTTTGAATATTTAACGAAATTTATGCATATTTAATAAATTTAATATACTGTAATGCCATTTACAATCTATTCTATAAACCACTGCATAATTTTCAAATTGTTCCTGTAATATTTCAGTTAGGCAATAAGATAATCATGTAAAAGTCTGTTTTCTTCGAACTGGAGACATTGTAACCAGTTTTATAACTTTCGAGTAGGAGTATATCGATTTTATGCAAATGTATACTTGGACGATAAAACGTTTTTATTATCGGTTTTATTTCGATAATAGATATTTTTTCTGTCGTCTTAGTAAATATATTTTTCTTTAATGTTCTTTGTCTATTACAATTTTTATCTTTCTTGGTTAACTTTAACTGCTGTTTGACATTTCTCTTTAAAGAAAAATTCGGATAATTCTATTAAGTTAATAGAATACGACCATTTCCAATTTCTCTTCTGTAGGAGTCAAAACGCATTGCTTCTCTGGTCAGGTTTATCTCTTCTTCTTCCGAAGAGAACAATTTCTTCAAAGAATATCTTCAACAATTCCTGACTGATTATCCTCATTAAATATTTATTCTGTTTTTATTTGTCTTCTATAAAACAGTTATCTGTAATGATTAAACAAGGATTTCAAGTGCATTAAATCAATAAAAGAAGCTCCATTTTTATGAATTTAAACAATAAATTCGTTTTATTTTACTGGTATATATATATTTGTTTGCTTTTATAATTATTTAAATAAATTTGCATTATTATAATCGTATCTTGTTAAAATTTTAAATAAATTAATTATTTTAGATGCGTTTTTTTTATTTTAATTTACGAGATTTCGATGCAATTTTTTTAATTACTTTAATTAATTAAAATAAAATTCGTACTCGAAAATTATAAAATTTAATGTAATATATTTTATACGTTAAAATTTATTTTAGTCAGAAAGAATTTTAACGGATTAAGATGTGAAAATGTCAACAATATCCTGACATGTGCAATGCGAAAATATCACGTTTTCTGTCATATATATATTTTTTATTATTATTATTGGAACAATCAAACGTCACGAAAGGCTTCCAGATAGGCTATCATCGCGTGAAATAAATGACTTTTTTCTTTTTTATTGTCAAGATTCTCATTGTTAATCCTATTTTTTTCTTTCTTTCTTAAGGAGGAGTTGCATAAGACGTGGAGGAAGTTGCGATCATCGACCCAAAGATTGTTGTTTTAGTTCTTCGTGTCGATGTAATCTTTGGGGTACCAACTGTAGATGCCAGAGACAAGGATTGTTCCAGAAGCTGGGAAAATAAATTCATTCGAAACTATGTTTATCTAATAATAAAACTTCTACATATTGTATAATTTATTTCCAAATAAATTTATTCACTGTGCTCAAAGCACCTCTTCCTACACAAAACGTTAAAATAAATATTTCCAACCTTTCCAGAAAAATATTTTTATTACATTTATTTCGAATAATTTATTTAATAACTATATCGAAAATTATTTTAAACTTATAAATATATATATATATTGTGTAAAATATACGGATTTTTTGAACAATACAGATAATCATAAAGTTTAAGATGTTGTTAATAATAAAATAATTTAACAAACATAAACCAGTGTAAATATATTAAAATTAAAAATTTAATGAATTATATATATATTTTATGTGTATGTTATTAAAATTTGATGTTATTTAAGCAGTAAAAACTTTAATTAAAATATATTTTCAGCTGTTACAAATGAATTTATATATAAAAAAATGTTTCATTAATGAGGAGTTAAATTTAATTTCTGACATAATTTTATTTTATAAGCAATTAATTATACTTAAACCAACATTAAATATTTGAATAAATTTAACTTTAAGCTTTAACTAATTATAAAAATACATATATTTTTTCTTTCTTTGGTTACCAAGTTTCCGTAATGATCAAAATAAATTACCATAGGTTAACTTTTCCTGTAGCAACAATACATTCCTAAGAATAATCTAACTTGTTTACTAATACTTACGCACACGCACATTATTCCAAAAATAGATAATAGATGTAGATGCACTTAAAAATTATTGATAGCTTTTAACAGTATTGATTCCCCTGTATTAATTCAACTTCTTAAAATAATAATGTCAACAATACGCTGAAATAAATTTATAAAAATAAATTATAAAAGATAGTATATCAAAACATCTAACCGAAGAACTTCGTGGAAAGGCTTGTTTAAAAGGAAGTAAAAAAGTTATTAATTATTTATGAATTAAATAAGAGAAAAGCGAGAATAAATATTTACACTATCGAAGAATAGTAATTTTTAAAATTCTGTTTACTCTTGTTATAGTTTTCCTTTGAAAGATTAAGAGAAAAATTAATTGAACGCGAACTAGAAACAGAATTGTTTATAATTTGATTTAGAAATCCCAATACTGCATAACTTTTCTCTTAAATAATTACTATGGAACGGGTTTATATAACTTTATACTCCTGTTTATTAAGCAGATAGAAATAATTAATTAATTAAAAATACGTGAGGTAATATTTAAGTAAAAAATTTTATCGATAATATCTATTCGAAGCAAGGAAACATTTCCAGTACGATTACTAGTTTATTCGTGTGTGAAAAAGCATATTTCTGTCCAATTTCCGATATATTCCAACAAAAGCTCAATGTTTATTGCTTCGATATTTGATGTCACAATCGTGATCTAAGCCCATAGTTATCTAATACGTTGGAAGAATGTCAGAGAGAGAAAAAAAGGGGGGAAAAGAGAGAAAGAAAGAAGAGAGAGAATGTCTGATAAATTGATGATCAGACTCCGGATATAAGACATGTTAAGGAAAGAGATTGTGCCTCAATTGAATAAAATGTCCATTTTTGAAGGCATAATGTCGATGATTGGTTTGAATCATATGATTTGTATGGAATGATAAGTGTTTATTGCGAATCGTTAACACGTTCGAGAAATATTATGATTTTTATACAATTTACTCCTCTTTCTCTGAATTATAAAAACATGATTTATTTATAAACTCCTGCCATTTTTATAAGGAGAATTGACGTATTTAATATTTTCAGAAAAAAAACTGAAATACATGTATACGACAATATTCAATAATTGAAACAAAATTAAATAATAATAATTTTTTATTTCTATCTATATATTAGGTTATATACAATATGTTGATTTCTATCCTTAAACGTCTGTTTTATGTTAAACATCTTGGTTTATTGCTCGCTGTTACATTAAATAAATCTTCGAGTAATTTTAAAAACTGATTTCACGATTTATCAAAATGTCACAGGATATTAAAGCTCGTTTTAAACTTTTTCAATATTATTCTATTTAAAAATACTGTACACTTCTATATATATATTTATTTTTTATTTTTTAAAAATTTTGAATCAGAATAAATTGTTTTTCTCTAAGTAGACTTCAATAACATCGATGAGAAAATAACCGAAATAATCCAATTTTTGTTCAGTATTTAAATAAAACAGTTTTCTTTTGTGCATTATGTATTTTCGTTGATTTTTAGTCTAAATAAAAACTATTTTTATGCATTATTTTGTTATTTATTTTCGTTTATTTTCCTGTTTCGTAGGATTTAAATATAAATTTTTTTTTAAATATTATTTTAAAACATTGATAAATTGTTAAACAAATTATAATATCAGCTTTAGTTAATTAGCAGTTAAATATTTTTATTATTTAAAATATTAAGTGCGTTTTGATAGCTAAATACATTTAAATTTTCTTTTCAATTTTTATAGAAGTAAATCTGCTGTTTACGAAGGATTCTTCAAAGATAATAAATAATATCTAAATGTGTTTAAAATTATTTTTTCTCAATTTTTAGCCTATTTTCTGAAAGAAAGTGATAAGATCAACAAATTGTCTGTTACTCTGACTGTTGTTGTTTCCGTTTTGATAGCTAAATATATTTAAATTTTCTTTTCAATTTTTATATAAGTAAATCTGTTGTATACGAAGGATTCTTCAAAGATAATATAATATCTAAATGCGTTTAAAATTATTTTTTCTCAATTTTTAGCTTATTTTCTGAAAGAAAGTGATAAGATCAACAAATTGTCTGTTACTCTGACTGTTGTTGTCTACCACTAATAACTTTTGAACTAATTGTAGTAGATTTTCGTGAAATTTTCCAGTGATGTTCTACCCTTAACTCGATTCCTATAATTTAACCTTCCAGCTTCAACCGTTTAAAAATGGCGGACATTCAAACTTCTGAGATGCTCTTAATATATCTTGAAATAATTATGAATATTGGCTATTCATGACATTTAGAAGAAGATAATTTTGACACGTCAAAAAAGCTGAAGCTAATATCGAAGGCTTGTCAATTAATAGTATAACTTCTATCTTTGGCCATTTACACCATAGGTTATTTTTTCTTTGTTTAGTTTTCTTCTTTGTTTTCTTGTTTGTTGCAGAAAATTTCGTTAAGTACATTTTTATTTTAGTTTATTTATTTTTGTTTTAAGTTTTACCCTGTGCCTGGCGCAGCTTGGCCTCTGAGGCCCTTCATTAAAAGTAACTCGATTTCTATAATTTAATCTTCCAGCTTCAACCGTTTAAAAATGGCGGACATTCAAACTTCTGAGATGCTCTTAATATATCTTGAAATAATTATGAATATTGGCTATTCATGACATTTAGAAGAAGATAATTTTGACACGTCAAAAAAGCTGAAGCTAATATCGAAGTCTTGTCAATTAATAATATAACTTCAATCGTTTAAAAATGGCGGATGGGTTTTTTTCTAATAACTCTTGAACTATTTTATTGCTTTCTAAGAAATTCAGGACAGTAATCAAACAATTAAAGTTGAAATTTGATATAAGATTAATTAATTCTGTAACTTCATCCGTTTAAAAATTGCGGAAATTCAAACTTTCTACCTTAACAATTGTATAACAATTTTAATAGATTTTTATGGCATTCGACACACAAGTTATTCCATATTTTTTAATTCTGTATTTTTAACCATAACAATATAGAGAAAAAGATCTAAAAATAAGCGATTATTTCTTTCCATAAATTGCTTGTTATGTATAATAAGTAAATCTGTTTGCGACGGAATCTCCAAAAACAAATGACGCAATTTATATATATATAATTTTATTATTATTGAGAAATCATATTATACTAATCATTATTTTTGATATTAGACTATTTTTATAAGATACGAGACAAATAAAAAGTCTATTCTACTCTTTCTGATTGTTTATAAAAAGTTAAGATGCTTTATTACGTTAACACAATCTTTATTTATGAACAGAAGAATGTTATATAACATAAAAATCGATTCAAGGCAGCAGTTATCGAAAAAAAACTGGGCAAATAGCCTTGAATTAACCATCAATTTGATACAATTAATATCTTAGTTGAAACAGTAATCTAGTTGTTGTTATGATCTTCGCGAAATCTTTCTATGTAAGAATATCATATATCAAAATAATATAATTTTTCCAGGATTAATTATCGGTTATATATATTATTGATTCAATTTAAATAGGAATTTTAGAAAATTTGATATTGATAATCAAATTATTTAAGATTACCAAAAAAAGGTATACTAACCATACTTGCAATAAATATCGAGTAAATTGAGACCTAATTTAATCTTCACGAATGAAAGAGAAAATATCTAAACTTCTAAAATGATAAGATAGCATCAATATTAGGAATTTAGATGAATAACATAGATAATGAAAATTCTAAGTTTGTACAGATCTAATAGGACTTCTTGAAGCTTTTGTTATTTAAACTTATTTAAATTAGATTAACAGTTTGAATTTTATTATTAAAATATTTTAATATAATTCTAAATTGATGACTAATAAGAAGAGTAATATTAATAACAAGTACGAATTCTACGACGTGGAACACTGCGCACTCTAGTGGTGGGATTTCAAAATCTTACAGCAATGGCGTCAAAGTGGAACGACCATATATATTTATAGACCATGATTCTTACTTATATTGAATAATCAATACAAATCATGTTTAAAAATATAAAGATAAATTTTTGTATTATTATTTTTAAAATTTTATTAAATTATTTAAATTATAACCCGTTGATCATAACCAAGATCATAAAACATTAATAATAAGTATTTTTTTTTTTCTGAATAATCCTGAATAGATAAATTAATTTTAATTCTGAAAATTTAAAAAGAAATTTAGTTAATGAAATGAATCACTGAATTATTACGTGACTTTTTCTCAAAATTTTATTTATAACGTCAATTTAGTAATAACAAGTATTAATTACTGAATAACATTAAATACGAAACTTCCGCTATATCGATGATTATTATACCAACAGCAATGTGCCTGTTTCTTCTGCTATAGATTGGATTGTTTACACATGTTTTATGTTAATTTATATGATGAGTCTTAGCCATCTCTGGTATCATTAAAAATTCTTAAAATCCTTAAAATTTTCTGTACAAAATATATATAGATTTTATTTAGAATTTCATAATGCATTAAAAAAAAATAAAATCGATTCCCGGTATCTAATAATATATGTTTTTTATTTAAATTATGATAAGTTGATAACTAAATCTAGTAAAATTCTTAATATACAGAATATTACAACAATTTTATGCGAGTAATTTATATTTAAAAATCGTTTTGAGTATTAGTAACTTTTGAATGCTTAAAAATTTTATTACTATATTGTATTTCTATTTAAGTGCTTATACTAATGACATTGTTTACAATGAGTTTATTTTCTTTTTATAAAATTTGTATATGTCGCAAAAACACGCTGTCATGTGAATATTTAGAGTTTTTGCTTATCGCTTTCGCTTGATCTTAACACGAAAAATTAAATTTGTCAAATGTCAAATTTTTACCGATATATTTTAAATAAGAAGCGTATATCTATTTGTATATTTAAAAATTAATCTAAAGATTTTTCTTAATATGAAAAATATGTCTTTCTAATTTGATATTCTAATAGAATGCTGAATTAATAAGTTTCCACCTTTTATCACTGCAATATATATAATTATATGAAATATTTAATTGATGAGAGAATAGAATTTATGCTTGCATGGAATTCAGTGTGAAGTCTATATTGAATTAAACTTTTTGAATAGGCTGAATGTTTATATTTTTTCTAGAAATCAAATATTTATTTTGCTTTTCATTGTTATATACTTTGATCAATCAATAGAGCTAGAATGAGCTATAAACAGCTAAATACAGATACCCTATAAATAAAATAAGAGTACTATAAGGTAATATTAACAAAGACCTATAATATCAATAATATCAATAGATATTCTGTCAATTGTATTAAAACAAGTAGAAAAATATATTAATCTGTCGTGATTTGTAAAAATCAAATATAACAAAAGTTTTACTCCCAAAATATGAATAACTGTCAAGATGATCCATTGTGGTGGTAGAAAAACATAAAAAAATTATCTCTGTTAATTAAATTGACTTTAAAATATTACAAGTGTACCAGCTTCAAGGGAAAGCAAAAAATTATTTCACATGGTAATAGAACTTGTAAGAAATAGATTGTCCCGAAAATTGAATTCTGCTGTTTCTCCATTACATTTTACTGAACAGCATCAGTGTTCTGGCTAATATGAAATAGAAAGATTTCTTATGCATAAGGCACTGCTGTTCTCTATATTACATACAGAACAGTGACCAATTAGTGTATAAACAAACTACATAGAAGCTTTTCTGAAAAAAGCATAAAAACAAGATTTATTCTAAAAAATTGATTTTATTACCAGCTAAAAAAATCTTTGGTTTAAATCCTCTTCAGTTATGGCAACATTAAGAATAAAGAACATTGAATGAACTAAGATTTTTAAAAATTCAAACATCATATTCAAAAGAGTTCTAAATATATATTAATAATTAACAGAATTATATAAATATAAAACAGTATACATTTAAAATTGAAAAAAAGCTTAAGTACATTATTAAAAATATGAGGAAAATAATAATAACTATTAATATTTTACAAGATTTTAATTTTTTACATAATGTTTTTAATTGAATGGAGACTACATTTCTCATCTCTTTTTTATGCAATATATCTGTATTAATTATATCCTTATGTACTAAATGTAAACAAAGTAGTTATGAAGATAGTTATCTTCTATGTCGTATTTTTTATTTGTCACACCATCTTATTGACAGTTTATTACTCACTTCAGCACTATAAAGCAGACCATTACGACTCTACAACCTTTTTCAACATTTAGAGAAATGTTTTCAGTTTATTTAAAGCATCATCAGCTCTTACATAACAGTTTTAATTGCAGAACCTTCTGCAGTTAAAACTGTTATGTAAGAGCTGATGATGGTTTAAATATACCGAAAACGTTTCTCTAAATGTTGAAAAAGGTTGTAGAGTCATAATGGTCTGCTTTTTAGTGCTGAAGTGAGTAATAAACTGTCAATAAGATACCGTACAAAGCAGTGAATACTGGACTTTTGTCACACCATCACCATACTAATACTATACAGGTCTAATTTATTTACTAAGTTGCTATCTTTTAACTTTTATCATAAATAAAAATGTTTTCTGCAATTCTATTTTTTGAGATCTCTGCCTCATCCCATTTTGTATTGACATCACTGTGTAAACTCTTTGCAATAGAGATAGTCCTCGACTTATGACGGGTTTATGTTCCAACGTCTCTATTGTAAAAAGTCCTCGACTTATGTCGATTCTGACATAAGTCAAGGACTTTTTTAATTCTTGATTTGTTTGCTTTCTGTTTTAGTATTTTCATAAATTAGGTTTCTATTTAACTTAAAACAGTAAACTTAAAGTTTTCCTTGTCTTTTTTTTGGAATTTTTATCAGAAGTATTATTTCTCTTATTGGACATGACAGAGTTACTACAAGATTCAATAATAAAGCTTTGCTTGCCGTCTAATGGTGATGTTGTGATGTGTATACAAAAGCAATGTGATATATGTATATATATATGCAAATGGCAAAATTGAATTAGAAAATTTTTAGTAATAATTTTTAGCCGTCATAAGTTGAGGATTACCTGTAATGTTATTTTGTGTGTTCTCTGACATGTCACTTTTATATTTTTTTATGTTAGTATGCATATTTCTGGATATGTAACTGATGTATTTTTCTTCAATATTTAAGTCTTTATTTGATATCAGTATATTGTATACACCATGTTTTTTATGCTTATTAATCTTGTCCTTGTCATTGCTTATTGCATTAAATAGGGTATTTTTTCTGTTGAAAGCTAATTTTTTCATACTAATCAATGGTCTGCATAAACTCATGCTCTTATAGTGACTGATTTTGGCAACTTGTCCATCCTCTTTTCTCTGTATTAATATTCTTTTTTGTACATCCTTTCTTAATTTTAATATTTCTTGTGCAACCATATAATTATGTTTGTTCTATTGCTCAATTGAGTTCTTTTTTTAATGGCTGTTTGCATGTTGCAATGTGTTTAATAACTAATTAGCACTCAATACAGAAAAACTTTAACATGAGAAATGTTAAATGTTATCAGTCATTAATTGTTTTCAGCTTTTACAGAAATATAGAACATAACATTCATTTATAATTCAAAATTTAAAATTCTAATTTAAAAAGATAATGCACAACATGCTAAGAAATCTCAATTATGCATAAATTTACTTACAGTAGACATTAAGAGATAGAAAAATTATAGTAAATAATAATAAAATTAATATAATAGCTTTTACCAACATTTAACTTATATTTTATGCTATAAATATATAAGTAGAGATCGTTACAAATGTCCATAAATATTAAACATTTATTCCTAGTGTATAGAGCCATGCGTTAGAGATTGCATTGCTCTGTTGTTTATTCATCAAATTCTTATAGGCTGATCTTTTCAATATTTCAACTGACTCTGATTTTATCTTCTTTTAAGGTTATTATATTTTATTACTCTAGCTTCATCCCACTTAATTACTAATTCTTTTTCATAAAAGTGCTTAATGCTGTATTCAAACTACTTGTTTTTATGTTATGCTTATGTTCTTGCATCCTATCATTTAAATTGTATTTAATTATTCCTATATATTCTTTGTAACTATTATTCCATTTGTTGATAACTGATATGATATACACTCCAGACCTTTGTCACTGTGAAAATTTCATACTGTTAATCACATTCTTATAGGTTGATCTTTGAAAAGGTCAATCTATAAGAATATTATTAGCAAACTATAGAGTATGAATTACTAATGCATTGCTCTATGCACTAGTAATAAATGTTTAATATTTATGGATATTTTTAATGATCTCTATATATTTATGGCATAAAATTTAAATTAAATGCTGGTAAAAGCTGTTATATTAATTATTATATCATTAAACTTACGATAAATTTAAGCACTAAAAGCAGTGAGTTAAAAAACAAACTTTACTTTAGTAAAGTTTAGTAAAGTTTGTTTTTTAACTCACTGCATTTAGTGCTTAAATTTATCGTAAGTTTATTTTGTGTTTAAGCGGTGTTAAATTTCTCTGAATTTTATTATTATATCATTATGTATCATAATTTTTCAATCTCTTAATGTTTACTATAAGTAAACTTAAGCATAATTCAGATTTTTTAGCTGTAGCATATTGTTCATTCTATCTATTTAAATTATGATTTTAAAGGTTGAATTGTAAATTAAAATTATATTCTGATGTATAATATAGTATGTTTTCTGTATGAGCTGAAGTTGATTAGTGACCAAAACCATTTCTCATATTAAAGTTTTCAATACTGCTATGCAAAAAAGCAGTATGTAAAGAAGTGTTCTATGTTTGATTCTTTTTGATAACACTTTAAATGCTGCTACTTTATATAACCAGGATTCATTCAAGCACATATATAAATGTTAGAATATATGTTTTCTTTATAAAGACACAAGTATTGTAATCATCATAATCTGTTTCAATTTTTATACCTAAATAAGATATTTCTCATGTACTAGATCTTTCCAACTTTAAATTCAATCTTAGTCCATTATCCAACATTTTATTTTCCAAGAATAACATAGGCATCTTTCTTAATTTTAATAATGTCACCTGCATAATGCTATAAAGTTTTATTTTACTTAAGTCATTTAATAACTTTTTCTTTTCTATGTATTACTAATTTTGCTGCAACACTTGCAAGCAGGGTATATACAGTATATTCGTAGTATTTGTTTTAAACTATGTCTAATAGTTTGTTTAATAGTTATAATTAACAAGTGTTTAATATGACTACAGCTTTTACTTTTTATATGTATTTTTTATATTTAATCCAAAGAGAGAGAATACAACTTTTTATTATCCCTTGGACTAGGTGAATTGCACAGCTCATTCTCATGATTGAATGTATCACTATTGATTAAGATAATCTTTTAAACAAAGCTGTAAACATAGAAATAAAAATTTAAAAATGTTCTTTATTTGAAGCTGTAAAATGTTTTCAGTCCTTTATAAGACTATCTTCAGTATATTAACTGTTAACACAAAGTCTCTTAACTGATCTCAATAGTTTGCTATTAAGCTTGGTTAAGAGTTAATTATTGCTAAATTCTTTCTTAATAGTAAAATTAAGGATGTTTTGAAGTTCACATTTGAAAGGAAAACTAAAGGGACCATCACTTTGGCTTTTATTAAATTCATTTAACAGCTTTATTTCAGGACTGAAGAAAAGTATCACATGTTCTAAGTGCAATGGCTATAAATGAAGTGTCAGTGGAATGCTTTTTTATATTGATACATTTTATTCTAAGAAACATCAGTGAAAAATAATTTGTGAAAGACTCTTCTCAGGGTCTGAATCACTATTAAGTTGTAAGTCTCAATCAGAATAAAAATTTAAAAATATTCATATACTACATAAATGCAATTACTAGGGCCTAATAAAGTATTGCTAAAAAAGTAGTGGCCAATATACTATGTTTTATATTTAAGAACAATTCTATTGCCTTTGCTTGATACCTGCAAGAAAAATTACTACTACATTATGATTCATAGTATATTGTTAGTTTGAGCTCAATGAAGGCAAAAATTGTTTCGATTTTTATTTATATAATGTATTCAAATATCTTAATTTGATCTTGATATTCATTATTGTAATTTTTTGAAGTAAAATTTATATAAATTCAAGATAAACATAAACAGCACTAATCGCAGTTGAGTAAGATAAAATAAACACATTTATTTAAAATATCACAAACGTTTTCGGCTATAACGCCATCTTCAGGCAGTTCGTTCTAAAGAATAAATTTAAACACAAAAAAGGAAACAGGCAGCTGTGTTGCTATGGTAACAGCTATACGATGCTAAACGTAAACAACATGACGTTTTAAAACGTCATGTTGTTTACGTTTAGCATCGTATAGCTGTTACCATAGCAACACAGCTGCCTGTTTCCTTTTTTGTGTTTAAATTTATTCTTTAGAACGAACTGCCTGAAGATGGCGTTATAGCCGAAAACGTTTGTGATATTTTAAATAAATGTGTTTATTTTATCTTACTCAACTGCGATTAGTGCTGTTTATGTTTATCTTGACTTAATTACTGAGTATAAGCAGTTTTCCAGTTTTAACATGTACATATTATATAAATTCTTAAAAATTTTTGTCAAATTTAACTTTTAAGATTTCCTATGTCTATGATGCTGGCACTCAAGCTCTCTTCTAGAGCTGTACTTATGCACAAGTGCATAAGTACAGCTCTAGAAGAAATGGTGTGCTTACCTACAAAGCTAGAAATTGTTCACAAATTTTATATTTTAATAAAAATACAATATTGATATTTTTATTATTTTTGATTTCATCACATAAGATTATAAAAAGTTTTTATATCCTTATGTAAGAAAAGCTGTGAACATAAACTCAATAAAATAACAGAACTTAAAGATATTTTAATAGTTTGTAGTTCTGTCTTGGACTATTGATGATGGATTTATTTCCAATGTATTGTTAACTGTTACCTTAGACTTTTTTTTTTAAATTTCTGAAATAATCTCATTGTTAAATAAGAAAAAATTTGATTATCAGAGTTAAAATTAAAACTTATTCAATTATTTTTTCTCTAAAATTTTTTCTCTCCGTAAACTTAAAATTACATTTATTATAAAATTAAAATTTCATAAAAGTTTGATAATATTAGTATATTTTTATTGTATTTATTTGTAAAATTTTATTTAAATGATAAAAATTATTTTTGATTTACTTAGATGAATAAAATTTTATTGATGAAAAATTAAATCATGCAAGGTCCACAGAAAACTATTCTTCGAACACAGACCAGATTAGATTCGAAATGGCTGAAAACAGATCTTCAGGTATTTACAGTTAAATTATGTAAATTATATTTATTTAGTGATCAAATAGAATAGAGTTTCATTTACTCATTTACTTCTTTCATATTAATATATAATCAAATCAAAAAGTTATTGAAAAAGTAATGCCCAAATTATCTAAAGATAGCATTATATTTTGAGATTTAATCTGTATACTATGTTATTGAATGCATCCCAAAACTATGACATTTCAGTAGACATTAGAAAAATATTTTAAACTATTTTCCTGATTATCTTGGGATATTTACATTGCAAGAAAACAAGATCCTGAGGTTTAATGCCACCTTAAAAAGTGCTAATTTATTATAGTTTTGTTTATCCTGAAAATATACATTTTCTAAGAAAAAATATTTTTATTCTCTAGTCAACCCTTTGATATTTTCAAGAAGGATAATATATTACAATCTGGTCTCTCTTCCCATCAGTAATTCCAATATTCTCTGTCAATGCTATTAAGTTTCTCATGTTCAGGATTGCATTTTGTATTGATGAATACATTTGCTAATTATATTAATTTTTCATTCATTATTATTTATTTGATAATGTAAAATGCATTTAATAAATCATATTTTATTATGATTTTATTTAAGTAATCCAAAAACTTTAGTATATTGGTTATATGTAATCAGTTATATTTTGAATGCATCTTTAGTATGATTATTTTATAATGCCTCTCTATAGAGTTAATTCAGTTAACATTACTTTTCTCCATAATTAAATGGGTATGAATACTCTAGTTAATTTATAATGATATGAACATAATCTATAATGTTCATTTAGAATAACCACATAATAATTTTGAAAAAGATAAATTGTTATCAGTCAGATATTAACAAAAATCAGGGAAAAAAATTAATAAAAAATAAGTCTATATATTAGTTTTTATTCCAAATTAAAATCTAGAATTAAAAATTTTTCTCTGTATTTGTTTTTTTAAATAGGAAGTTTAATTTTTGGGATAATCTGATTTTACTTGTTTTTTTATAATAGTTTCATACTCAGTACTTATCTTACAACTGATATTTTAAGAGATGTAACAACAATAAGAATGATTGCATTCTAGGCTTTAATCATTAATCATTTTAAGTTGAGAAACATTACTACTAATACTATTTCTTAATGGTAGAATATAATGTAAAGACTAACAATTGGCCTAGAATTCAATCTTGAATTTTCAAATGAAAAAGACTTTTTCGTTTGAAAATTCAGGATTGAATTCTAGGCCAGTTTTATTGAAAGTTTCAGGATTTATAGAATAAGTCAAAAGAAAAATTTAGAAATTAGAATAGTAAAAAGATAGGTGAAACTGCTAACTTTGTGAAAACCTGTAAAGCTAGTCTGCAAATCCATGGAATATTTTTTCATGAAGTTGTCCAGGATGCAATTGTTGTTGTTATACTGACTCTCTCTTAAAATAACAATTATAGAAAAATAACGAATACAAAAATATCATTAAAAAAACAGAATAGATTCCTCTAAAAATTATACAATGTAAAAAATAAAATGGAATTCTCATGTGCTGCATAGACAAATGCACTAAAATTCTGTCATTGTGGATTTTAATTTGCAATAAAAAATTAATAGGATATATATTTTACAAATTTTTGGTTCATAGGAACATGAATAGTACCCCTATATTCCATATACAACATTGTAAATTGAAATATTCTTTTATAAAAAAATTATGTTACAAATAATATATGATTAACCAGAATAATATTATAAATTAAAAATTTAATTACTTTATTTTATTTAATTATAATAAATTGCTTTAATATTTATATAATTATGCTTATAGCTGGCATTTACTCATGATGGATTGACTAATATGTGGAATGAATTGGTAAAAGATGGAGAATTAATATTTTTTTATGGTGATGAATTGAACAATTGTATTGCATCTCCAACAAAAACTAATAAGAGTAAGTGAAAATAATTTGTTTGAAAATAATTATTTTATTATTTTGGTTTAATCTGTTTTATTTAATATAATTGATTTACTTTAAGAAACTAGCCAAACAACTCATAGTGTATTATGTTTGAATTAAACTACAGTTTATTTATTTATTTAGCACTATAGACAAATCATCCCTTGTGTGAGATAATATATAACAAAACATCCAAAATAAAACTTCAAAAACAAATTATTAATTATAACTATACAATACAATATAAATAAATATGGTACATTATTATTTGCTAATCAAAATTTCCATTCAGTTGCCCAGTAAATTCCAAAAAATAAAAATATAAAATTTCCAGCTACCTGAAAATAAAAATCAAAATTGCTATAACCCAAATAAACACCAATGGACAGCTCTGAATGGAATTTTCCAAATGTAATCAATTCACATCAATATTAATAGTACTTAACACTTGGTGAGTGACATTAAAAAAGAAAAAGAAAAATCAATCATCAAAAATTTTTGAACTAAATATATATACCTCTATAACAACAAATAATATTCTTCATTTTTTAACATTAAAATAAATTTATAATAACTCAAATATAAAAATTAAAAACTATTCTGTGAATTTCACTAAATTTTGAACAAATTGCAACAATATGAAAAGAATTCTGTACAACAACTATACCACAATGAGAGCAAGCATCATTTCAAAAATATTTCATATATTTCAATGAATTACATCTAATCTGTATTATTATTTTACTCATATTATAATAAGAGTTACCATTTAAATAATTTTTAGTATTAAAATCACCTAATATATCAGGGAATAATTTTACCATTATCAATTTGCTGATTAATTTTGGAAATACAACAATTCATAATATGCATCAGCTATTCTCATCGGACATCATTCCAAAATTAATTACTGCCAAATTGAGATCATACATTTTCAAAAACAGTATTATAGTATAAACAGTAGTAAATACTAGTAAAACCAGTATTTCTCTTCATAGCACACTGAAAATAAATTTTCAACAATATTTTAAGATTTATTTCATTAATCTTTGTTCTCCACTTTAAAATCCTTTTCAACACATTGATAATTAAAAATAACATATCACATTCCATATACAAAACATAATGAGTCCATCTAACACAATGAGGAATCCATCTATATAAAGCAGATTTACAGTTTATTATAAATCTGCTTTATATATTTCATATGCACAATTTCTAGATAATATTTTCATTAAATCCTCATATTTCAGAACCATATAAAAATTTGGATTCCAATAAACTTCAAAACAAATTCATATGATATCTAATCTATTAATTCTATCTTTAATAAGCAATTTTATAATCTTGTTAATACAATAATTAAGTTTAGCAATTAAAATTGAAAAATGTTCTTTAAATTTATCATTAAAATTAAAGCTGATCCTCAAATAATAAAATTGATTGGTCACTTCAACTTGTTTCCCTTTATAAAATCATTTATCTTGATAAAACCAGTCCATTTCTAAATACAGTATCCCTCCTATAACACGACTTTCTACAACATGGTTTTGCTCTAACACGATTTGAAAATTACGGAAACCCTCATATAACATGATACTTCTACAACACAGTTCTTACTTAACACAGTTAGAAAATTATGTTTGCTCTCCTACAACACAAAACATTTTCAATAATTTCTGTAAATCCATATTAGGGATACACATTACATACATAAATGCAATCATTGAGAAATACTTTGCTAAAATTAGTCATAAATACAATTTCACTAGTTTGCCATGAGAGGGATGATATGCAGTCTATTTTCAATTTCAATTTGAAATTGAGTTAATTGGCATTCATTGAGTATTTTGTGTTCCAAACATTCAGTTCTTGGATAAAAAATAAGTTTTTATTCTTCGATAAAGGAATGTGAAAGAGCAGAAAAACTTTTTTATTCATACATTTTTTTAGGTATATTTTAAAGAATGATTGTTTTCTAGTGGGTTGTAGTGGGTTAGATTACAAATTTTGTAAAGAGAGCAGAACATACATCAACTTTAAATGCATAAAAAAGTTCAGAAAGTGAAGTTGATATTGTTAATGAAAAAAATGTTTTCATTTTTAATGAACAGCAGTAAAGAATATGTAATTATTAAATATTCTTGTTTTAACTGAACAGCAATAAGGAAGATATAATTATTAAATGAGATGTTCTCGTTTTAACGAAACAGTGGTAAGAAAGATATAATTATCATATGAATGTTATATAGGCTGTATAATTTTGTTTTATGTATATTGTTTTTTTAAAGGCTTACATATACTGTATATATTTTCTTTCTTTATGTTTTGTGTTATTAATATTCTTAATAAACATTAAATATCTTGTGTGGAACTAAAGAAAGTATTTGTTTTGATTTGATTTTGGAACATAACTCTCCTTTTTGTATTGGCTCTGGGTCTCATGTTTCAACACGGCTTTTTCAGGAACCTATCTACCATGTTATAGAAGGGATACCTGTACAAGGATTTTTGACTTGAATAAATTAAGAGATAATCTGGCATTTTTGAGAAAATTCTTCAAAAAAAACCTATCATTTTTGCAAATTTATTCTAATATCAACTACTAATACCAAATCATCTATATATGCCAATATTTTAATTTCTATATTATTAATAATGATACCAGATATATCTGAATTATTTGTTTGTATAATGAAATCATTAATATAAATTGAGAATAACACAGGATTAAGAATGCAACCCTACCTTACTCTTTTATTAGTAAAAAAAGATTGAGATCTACTATTTAAAGAAAAATCAAAAACTTTGTATTACTATATAATGAACTCAAAATATTCAAAAATTTATAATTCACACCGATTTGTGCCATTTTTTCCATAGTAAATCTCTACATATCTGATCAAAAGCAGAATGTAAATCAATAAAATAAGCAAAAATATTATGCCATTTCTTATTTAACATCTTCTATACTTATTATCTAAAACAAATATATTGTCCAATGTAGAATAACTTTGTCTGAAACCAGTCTAATTCTCACTTAATATATTATATGTATCCAACTATAACTTCAACTTTTCATGGAAAACAAAACAAAACATTTTAGATAATACAAGCAATAAACCAATTCCTCTATAACTCTGTGGCAAAGAATAAGATCATTTCTTAAAAACTGGAACAACCATACTTATTTTCCAGTCAGGTAGTATTTCACCCTTTACAAAAATAATATTAAATTTATCACGAAGTTAATCTATTAAAAATGACACTTTCTTATAAAATTCTATTGATATACCATCAACACTTGGTGACTTTACTTTCTATTTTTTGCTTTTCCAAATACCTTGTGGGGATCATGATTGGGTTTGATAGTTTAATGTCCAATGGCCAAACTTACAAGTTTAGAATACAATGTTCTTATCAACTATGCATGATTAAGAATGTTCAGAGACATAAATCCTGCCAATTATTTCACACCATGTTTCACAAAGAAAAAGTAAATTAAAACTCAAAATATATTTTCAAAATTTATTATTATTATTCTTTAATCTAGCACAATTCCAGATCAATACAGAGAAAGCAGAATCTTGTCATTTCACATCATGGTATTCCTTAACCAAAGATGATTGATGATGATAATTTTCCATTTATTTTAATTTTATCATAAAATAAATTAATCACATTTGTCCCATTTTCTCAACATTGTCTTCCAAAAGATCTTAATGCATTCCTAGCCTTACAAAGTTGAATAGAAAAATCATCACTAATAAAAATATTTGAAACTTTTAATTTTTTAGCATTACTTTTTACTTCTTTCTTAAAATTAAATGTAATAAAACTACAGAAAATAATCTGAGGTCTATTACAATTCCTAATAATAATTCTAGTAACATTTTCAAAATTTTTAATAAAAGTTTTTTATTAACATTTTCATATCAGATTGCTTCTCTCCAGTTATCTCATCAAGACCAGAAATGATAATATCATTTCTCCACACTTTATTTTCCAAATCATTTGTCAGTTGATAAATTTTTTGTCATTAACACCAGTTTTCTCTTGCACACCACTACTTATACCTTCACTATGTACTATAGATTCAAAATTTTTAATCTGCCCTCTAAAAATGATTATATAAATAAGCTGGCTAATTAAATAATTAAGTTTAATTAATATTCAAAAACTATACAAACAAGGATCAATTGAGACAAATAAGACCAAGATTGGCAAATACAAAAGATATCCTGACAATACTATTGCAAGAAGTAAAGAAAGTAGTTAAGAAAATGAAGTGTGAAAAAATCCTGGGAGAATACAACATCAACATGAATTTCTAAAGGAAGTAGAAGTATCAGTATACATGCAACTCACCAGAATATTCTCCACATACAAATAGGATATATTTCTCATTTGTTATACCACAGCTTCAATCTTTTACTGTGCTCCTTTTCTTCTAATGTCTAAAATCTCAGCCATATTCATGATAATGATATAATTAAATGAATCACTGTACCACCAAATTTTAAATTATTTTTATATTTTTATTAATTTTCATGGATTTTGGTTGATATTAATCATCTAGTTCATTTCAGTTATTCAAAATATCAAGTATTCAGATACAAAATATTGTTTTGTCACTATGAACATATTTCATTCTATTATAAATTTTAGTTAATGGCTTTGGCAAAAATTTGATAATTACACTATTTTAAATTTCAATCAATTTTTTAATATAATTATTTGTTTTGTTGAATTAAATTGAATATATATATTTTTAATTAAATCGTTTTATTTTAGCAGAAATAAAAAAATCAACTTCTTGTACATGTGGAGAATCAGGAACTACATCTATAGGAATATGCCAGTGTTCTGATTGTTTTCAATCTGAAAAAGATACAAAAGATCACACACACGAAACTGAAAAGAAACATATTAGTTCAAAAGCCATAATTGATTCTTGGACATGGAATCCTCAAACAGGTATATTTTCATTCTTAATTTTATAAACTTATTAGAAAATATAAGCATAAAGTTCTGACAACCTTTTAATTTTTCACATTTTTTATTATTAAAATTTTATTTCATAATCTTTTTATTTATCTAACAGTCAGTAAGTTAATATAATAATTTTAACAAAATAAAAGTTGTATGAATATAGATTATATTATTTATATATCAATTCATTATCTATAGTTTGTTTAATTGATAATTTTATAAAAATAAACAAATACAAGATATATTAATAATAAAATAAGTAAAGCTGTTTTTTAAATCTATTTTTTCTAGTGGTCTTAAAATATGCTGCACATATCCCTAGGAATGCATCAAAAATTTTCAAGGGTGTGCATATTTTTGCTTCTCATAGTGTATATCTATTGTATTGGGTGTGTGCTATTTGGGATAAAGAGATGTGCAATTAAAAAAGTTTGGGAACTATTAATTTATATCAGTGTTTCTGACAGCTACTCTCTGGACCATACAAATAAAAAATTGAAAATATACTTAAAATTCTATTGGAACTATTAATTAACATATAGGTATATCCCACTTAATGTATTTTTATTATAATGTATAATCAATTTTATCTCTGGTATAATGTATTGAATCCCTCCAGAACATAATGATGTCACACTTAAAATTTTTACCATTCCAAAACTAACAGAAGAGTAGTGCAATTTGAAATTATTGCTGCTATATAGTATAATATATACCATATTGTAATTTCATTTTTATTATTCTATGCAATTTATTTATTTTTAAATATATAAACAAAAACAAAAATAGTAAACATATTTATTTATTCTAAGATACAGATTTTTATTTTTTATTTCTTTGAAATTAGGATTTATATTATGGCTACTGTCAATAAATTTTTCATTGGCTAATTTGAAAAAACAAAACATTATTATGTTTGTTTAAAATAACAGGATTTTTATAACAGCAATCATTATTCAAAGCATTAAAAGATATTCAGATAACAAGATGAAATATTGAAAAGTAAAATCAATATAAAATGCATAAAAGAAGTTTTGCTTCAATTTAAAATGAAATGGAAAATACATCTAGCACACAATGCTTGCTGGAATCATAAATTTCCAGATAAGCAAATAAAAATCACTTATATTTGCATACTGATCAGAATAGAGATAATATAAACTTGATTGCAATCCAGATCCTCCAATTTCTCCAAAGACTTAACATAAAAAATAATTATATTAAAGAATAAGCATATAATTTATGTAGTAAAGCAGTACTTAATTAATTCATCTCAATTAATACATTAATCATCTTGAAGGATCCAGATCCAGATTCCCTGGATTCAGATCCCACTTATTAACTAAAATTAAACTTATATAAGTTCACCACTACATATGTCAGATCTATATAAGTTGAAGATTGCTTATATACAGTAATGGCTACCATATTACTTGCTGAAAAAAAGATTGGTCTATACCAGGGCTGTCCAAAAGACATTGCCAAGCCATTTTGTGCAGCCCGCGAAGCTTTCACGATTTGTGATATAATATTACTTTTTATGTTTTTTTTTCACTTTTATGTATTAATATATTTATATGTATTGTTAGGATATATGATCATACTTCATAATACTTTTTAGACTAAATTAACAGAAGCCATAGAAAAAATACTATTAGAGTAGCATGATCATACTTTAAATAAGATTTATTGATTTCAATTATTAAATTAAAAAATAATAGATCGGAAGAGCGTTGAAATCAATAAATCTTATTTAATTAAAAAATAATTATTTTTTGTTATACTAAAGAAAAAAATCAATTAATGCAGCCACAGAACTTCAGAATCTGTTCTAAACTATTCATACAATTTTTATAAAATTTAGCAGGATGGACCTGTCTTTGAATATGATTTCGATGACATTTCAATTAAGCCTTCATCTGTCATCATTTAAAAATGGTTAACATTCAAATTTCAAAATTTCTCCTTAATAATTTTGGAACTATTAAATTTTATAAAAAAAATCAGTTGAACAAAATAGTCAGGCCATTAAAGTCAAATTTTAAGTAAAATTAATTCTGTAGATGAATTAATTAATGAAATTAAGGTCACATAAAATTCTTTCATTCAAAAATGGTAAACAAAATAGTCAGGCCATTGAAGTCAAATTTTAAGTAAAATTAACTCTGTAGATGAATTAATTAATGAAATTAAGGTCACATAAAATTCTTTCATTCAAAAATGGCAGACATTCGATTTTCTAATGTTTATTTGTAAGATTTTTATTATTTTATGTCATTGTCCAACATAGTAACAAGTATTACAACAGGTAACACATGGCTTATCATTTGGAGGGCATTATTATTATTTATAATATATTAAATATTTACATTTAAATATTGTTCAGAGAGCACTGGGTTATCTATTAGTTATGATATTCAACATACAGGTTATACTATTGAAAATGATTTTAATGACACATTTTAATCACCTAATTTAAGTATTTTAAAATAAAGGGAGAGAACACTGGGTTATCTATTAGTTATGATATTCAACATACAGGTTATACATTGAAAATGATTTTAATGACACATTTTAATCACCTAATTTAAGTATTTTAAAATAAAGGACATTCACAAAATAGGAAATTAGTTATTTCTAAAATTTTGTTATATATCTAACTGGTAAAATTTGTAATTATTATATTTAATCTAATGTATGTAGAAAAAATTTGATAAAGTAATTATTAAATATATATAATGATTACAAACATATGTAGTTGTGGTAATTAATATAACATATTTCGGTTTTGACTTCCAGATTTGATGTAATTTTCAATGATGATAAAACTCAAAAATGACTACTTTGTCTATCTGTAAGATTTTTATTATTTTATGTCATTGTCCAACATAGTAACAAGTATTACAACAGGTAACACATGGCTTATCATTTGGAGGGCATTATTATTATTTATAATATATTAAATATTTACATTTAAATATTGTTCAGAGAGCACTGGGTTATCTATTAGTTATGATATTCAACATACAGGTTATACTATTGAAAATGATTTTAATGACACATTTTAATCACCTAATTTAAGTATTTTAAAATAAAGGACATTCACAAAATAGGAAATTAGTTATTTCTAAAATTTTGTTATATATCTAACTGGTAAAATTTATAATTATTATATTTAATCTAATGTATATAGAAAAAATTTGATAAAGTAATTATTAAATATATATAATGATTACAAACATATGTAGTTGTGGTAATTAATATAACATATTTCGGTTTTGACTTCCAGATTTGATGTAATTTTCAATGATGATAAAACTCAAAAATGACTACTTTAACTATTGAAAATTATATAAAATTATAATCTTTAATATATTTAATAAAATTATATTTTTCATCCTATAATAATTTATTATATTCTAGAATAAATCAAATCAGATTTCTTTAATTCGATATTTAATGATATAATTATAACTAATTTTAGATAATTTAGATAAAATGATAAATTTACTCTAGTTTCATGAGTAAACAAGTGAATTGATAACAAAATGAATATAAGGACATTTAAAGAATTCTGCTGATATAAATAATTTACTTTTGAATCATCAGTGACTTTTTTTAAGATAAACTGTATTTCATGTAACAAAAGGAGGAAATATACTGATTAACTTTTGAAAATTTTCCTCAAATTAAAGTATTTCATGACCTGTAACAATCAAAGTATTTGAAAACAATGTTTTTTAGTTTGGAATTTCCAAAATTATTATTGAAGTTTTTAATATTAAATTTAGTTAATATTCTCTTATGTTATTTAAAAAATTCATTTGATATTTTTTAAATGAAATGATAAATAAGATTTTCATATCAAGTATTTTTTTTATTACTATTGCATTTAATTTTAACAAAATTTAAAGCACAGTCAAAAAAACTAACAGCAAGAACAGACATAATTACACTCAGTATAAATTACTCTCTAGTAAATAAAATAACTAAATGTATATTACAGATAATATATTATCACTTCTTGTCTACAATATGTTTTTGTAAAGACTTTCTCTTTTAAAGTTAGCATTTTTAAATGAGATATTGTATACACAGTTTAAAGTTTCAGAATAGCTCATTTTGAAAACAGGGATGTGAATAGTCACAGGTGCGAGATTACAGTCTAATAAATGTTAAAAGATAAATTACTTAATTGCCATCTTGTGTTTCTATTTGTGTTGGTTGACCTTGTCATTCGATTGTTTTGGCAGTTTAAACAACTGATTTTGTCTACTAATGAAATGGTTTTGCCTCCAGAAATGAGTGGCAGTTTATAAAGGGAATTTCATGTTTTAACATAAAGGAGGAGATTTGTTATTGGCTTTCATCAGGCAAATAACGAGGGTGGCGGTTTATAGAGGGGCGGCTTAAAGAGGTTTGACTGTATATTAAAATTAACAATCTCATATTTTAACAATAAAAACAAATTAAATAGTTCTATAGCAGGAATAAATTTATTTTAATGATACAATACTCAACTATAAAAAAGTATATAGACATTGTCTATACAAAACACAAGCCTTTAAAGCAGGTAGACAGTGATAACAAACACACAATAAACTTAATTAAAATGTTTTCGGTCAGTTTATTGACCTGCTTCAATAACTTACACAAATTTAAAATAGAATAATTCTTAAACAAAGACAGTTATACAGAGTTCAAATATATCTAAATAAATTTATCAGAGTTTGAATATATATAAACTGACCGAAAACGTTTTAATTAAAATTGTGTTTTGTGTTTCTTATCACCGTCTACCTGCTTTAAAGGCTTGTGTTTTGTATAGACAATGTAAACTCCAGCAGGTGTGGAATTACTCGTAGGTATATAGACTTTGAAGAAGTACTTTATATCCTTTTTTTTTTTGCATATACTAAGAGAGCAGGCCAGTTCCAACCACAGGCTGCACCTACACCCATGGAGGGGGCCGGATGGTGAAGGACGGGATCACTGGGCTGGGCCCAGTACCCCGAAAAATTCCGGGACCAGACCCAGGACGCGAACCCAGATCCTCCTGCATGGCATGCCGACAGCATTACCACTTGGCCATCCGGCCTCGAGGCCAGTTCCAACCACAGGCTGCACCTACACCCATGGAGGGGGGCCGGATGGTGAAGGACGGAGATCACTGGGCTGGGCCCAGTACCCCAAAAAATTCCGGGACCAGACCAAGGACACGAACCCAGATCCTCCTGCATGGCATGCCGACAGCATTACCACTTGGCCATCCGGCCTCCAACACTTCATATCTGTTATAATTCAAGTATTATATTGTCAAGCTATTAAGTTTAGCAGAGTAATTTGATAAAATTATACTCATATATTTTGCAGAAAGGATGTTTTAATAGAGAAATATATTTCTCCAAAGATATCTTAAACATTTCTCCAAATCCTAAATGTTTAAGATATCTTTCCTGCAAATAGATGATTAATTTATACAAAGTTCTTCAACAGAGAAACATTAATTTTTAAAACAATTTTGTGTGTCAAATTCATAAGAAATCTTTTCCTCCAATATAATTTATATTCTTTGATTGTTTAAATATAGATTGTGGAAACAATGACTTTGCAAAATATTAATTATCAGATGGCATAATTAAAACATTTTACCTCATATTCATCATGATTAGAGCTGTACAAATTAAAAAAACTGAAGGATGAGAAGTATTAAAATTTGTAAATAGGAGTATAGCTAAACCAAAATATGAAAAAGCTTTAGTATGTCATACAGCTATCAGTTTAAATCGTTATGACTTGGAATATAAGAAATTAAATTCCAGAAATATGTTTAATAAATTTACTGATAAAAGTTTCTTATAGACTGAAAATAATGAAATTTCTTAATCATATTTTAGCAACAAACAATATTTTTCAATTATAACATTTAAATTACGATGTATATTCTGAAAATTCAGTTCAAATGATATAAATCATCATAAAAACTTTATTCAAAATAAAGCTCAATACTTTTATCTTGAATACCAAATAAAATGCTTCTTGATATTTATAAATTATTAGTTGCAATAATTTTTGTAATCTTATTTAAAGAGCTATCTATCTGATAAGAAAAGTAGAATATAGTATGCTATCATTTTCTTGTATTTATTCACTTAACATTTGAATATTTTTAATGTCTATAAAAATTTTTTACATTAATAGAAACATTATATGTACGGTATACAGGTTGAGCATCCCCAATCTGGAATACTTGGGATCAGGAGAGTTCCAGATTTTGGAATGCATGATATGGAGTTAAATGAAAAAATTTCATTAAAATTTCAGAAAAATATTTTTTTAACTGATACAAAAAAAACAAGATTATAAATTTAATAAACAATGAAAATGAATTAATTTATTCAAAAAATTCCCATAGGATTATCATCATCACACTTTTTTAACATTTTTTAATGATATATAAAGACAGAAAATAAGTAGTCACAGATATCTTGCCCCGACAATGTAAGATGGTTTATGGAATCAAAACAGTATGCTATGGCTGGCACACTACTATTGCATCATCTTTCACTATAAAAACAAAATTATTGATTTCAGAATACTTCAGACTAGGATTACTCAACCTACATTTTCTTAATATTTGCCATATTTATTAGCTTTATTATATAAATTTATCAATTCAAAAAAGCCAAATAAAACTGATAACAAATCCTAAATGCTTTGAAAATAAAACTAATTTTCTAATATTTTATTATACTTAAAAACTACTATATCTGTAATTTATGGAAAATAAAAATTAAAGATTGAAATAAATACAAATAATTATATGTGCATAAAGTACAAAAATTAAAAAAATATATGGTTTACAGATTTTTCCTTGAGTTGTATACATTCTACTTCCAAACTTTTGTAGAACAAACATACCATTTCAATTTAGAATAACTGCTTAAACTCATTTTTCTTAAAACAGCACAAAATATCAGAAGATTACAGATATATTAAATTAAATTCGAAGTAATACGGTAATCAGGTGGTAATAATAATAATAATATAACGATTCAACACATTACGTCTGGTTGCAAGCTACTTGCACAAACAGATTACCTGCACAGACACAACAAAGTAGCAAACATAATATACCAAAAGCTTGCAACCAAAAACAAATTAATAAACACACACACACATTTCATTTTTACAAAACTCAAGGGGTCTTGGGTTATGTGGAGTTGAACTCTTGCGATTTCCAATTTTACCTTTCAGGTTATATATTCAGGGTGGGCCAGCACATGGGCCAGAACTTTCAATGCATGGGCCATGGCCCACCCGGGCCCACCCGTAGTTACGTCCCTGATCTGAATTACTTCGAATTATATCTAATTACTTATTCTAAAAATATATATGTATAAATAATTGATTTTCTCTGTATCAGTTATTACAAAAATTATTATTTTATCCAGGATAACGATATTATAGTTAAATTTTTAAAAAAAGTTATATACGGTATGGTTTTCAAAGTTATTTTGTACGAAATTTTTGGACTCACAATTAATTTTCTACGTTTTATTAAGTACATAAGTTAATATGTTTCATTATAATTTCGTTTCTATCAATAGAAACAAATTAAAGTTTTATCCTAGTACAAGGAATTTAATATTTAGTGATAACATACAATTTAAATTTTTGCATATTTAAATTTAATAACGATTTGAAAGACTTGAATTACTTCGAATTATATCTAATTACTTATTCTAAAAATATATATGTATAAATAATTGATTTTCTCTGTATCAGTTATTACAAAAATTATTATTTTATCCAGGATAACGATATTATAGTTAAATTTTTAAAAAAAGTTATATACGGTATGGTTTTCAAAGTTATTTTGTACGAAATTTTTGGACTCACAATTAATTTTCTACGTTTTATTAAGTACATAAGTTAATATGTTTCATTATAATTTCGTTTCTATCAATAGAAACAAATTAAAGTTTTATCCTAGTACAAGGAATTTAATATTTAGTGATAACATACAATTTAAATTTTTGCATATTTAAATTTAATAACGATTTGAAAGACTTGTATTCCAAATTTTATGTGGATTTTTCTGGGAGAGAGCGCAGATGATAATTTTTTTCCATGTCTGATTGTGTGTCTGTTCTCAAAAGGTAGAAGTGATATTAAACGAATCGGTAATGATATCATCATTTTTTCTATTTGACTTCATTCATTTAATGAGATTTTTCACTATTCATTTTTTTTTGAAATTTCTTATTTCTTGTTAAATATTTCTTATCTCGATTTCTTATGTTTTTTCTAATTTTTTCTTATATTTATTCTCAGCCCTTATCTGCTTTTTCTTATTTTTATGAGATTAAATTATTTTTATATTCAGCAACACAAAGTTTTAATTTATTTTTTTTTACTTTTAGAAAGTAGTATGAAACTACCTGCAGGCTGTGATTAACAATTAATAACTTTTGAACTAGTTAGTATATTTCATTAAAATTTAGTAGAGATGTCCCACTTTTACACTGAACTCCAAACCACACCTTATCGTTTTGCAAAATAGCGGACATTAAAATTTCTCACATTTTCCTTATCAAATTTTAAACAACTATCTTTACGTAAATTTCGTGACATCAGTAAACAGATCATATTATTAAATAACTTCAATTAAATCTTTAAATAAAGTAAATATAATTCAGGAAACAAATATATGTTTCAATTGTAGTCTTTACGTAAATTTCGTGACATCAGTAAACACATCATATTATTAAATAACATCAATTAAATCTTTAAATAAAGTAAATATAATTCAGGAAACAAATATATGTTTCAATTGTATTGATGAGGAGTTAGCACCTCAAGTAATTTTTTGGATTTGTTGTTCATAAAAGTAGTTTTTATAAACCGAAATATATTTTTTAATTCTTCACATCAGTTGTCCAAATATGACGGAAGTTTAAAAACTTCGAAGGGTTTCCAGCTATTAAATTTTCAAATATTTTGAGTAATTGAATTTTCGGATTTTAATAAAGATTTCGTATCATTGAGAATGACTTTGATGACATGCATTTTAATCCTCGTATCTTTAATCGTTCAAAAATAACATATCTGTTGGATAATATGAGATACGCATTTTTCAGAATTACTAATTATTCGATTATCTTCATTCGTTAAAGTTTTTGCGCAGTGTTTTAAAAATAAAAATACCTTTATTAAATTAGACTATTTCTAGAAATAATTACAAAATTTTTTTTGTTAGATGTACTGTAATAACAAAATTTAAAACTCATATTTATGCTACGTATGCAGAATTTGTTTTGATAATCATATCCCAGTAATTTCAAATTATTTATGAATCACTAATTTATAGACAAGCCTGTTTTAAAGAGGCAGAGATGAGTCATATCCTTTTGTGTAATGCGAATTCTCATGTCAACATAGTCAGTGTTGTCCACCGTTGCCAATGCACATTAAAGCTCAGTTTATAGAAATAATATATCTCCTATGTCTTCTTCGCTTCCCTTTGTTAGATATGAAATTGCTAGGCAGTCATTGTACAAAATTAGGATTTATGCAGTGTTTTTTCATCTCTGATGTAGCAATAATATAATTTAATTTCAAGATTTTATAAAACTATTACCCATTATTTTTTAAATGTTATCCTCTAAACAAGCAAACCTAACTGTAATTAAAATGGGTTAGATTCGTTTTAGTAGATCAAAAATTAGATACTCAAATAATGAAAACAAAGTAAAATTTTAAATTTTTATCTGTAATGGATTTATAACTATTCTTATCTGAATGTTTACTAATTAACTTTTCACGATGTACGAATAGGTAATTACAATCCACAGATTACCTAAACAGTTAATAGCAAAAAGATGTTTATCGTCCATAAAATATAATGATGATCGTTGTTTTTGTATCGCATATTAGCTTTTTTTATTCAAAAACAAAATAATAGCGAAGATATTTATTCTTATTCAAAATATTTAAATCTTAGTAATTTAATATTTCCTATAAGATTAAATGAAATTTCTACATTTAATCGGAAAAATTCTCTAAATATTAATGTGTATGGATACGATAAACATTCTTATCCTATATATATAAGTAAATATAATTTCAGAGAAATTAATCTCAAAATGTCGACTGCTGAGCACTTAACTCTTAATTTAGAGCATTATCACATTATTAAAAAATTTAATTTAAAAAAATTACATTCCAAAAAATTATTTCCTAACTTATACGATAAATAAAATTATATCTTGAATTATAGATGCTTGCAATGTTACTTGTAACAAGGTAAGATTCTTAAAGAATTAATATGAAAAGAATCTAAGGAGAAAATACATTTTAAAAACTTTTTTAATTACTGAATTTTAAGAAAAAACATTGCAATCACCAAGAAATAAAAAATAATTAAAACTGCAATAGACCAATCACAATATAAAACATTATTTATATACAATGGTACCTTGGTTAACGATGGCTTTGGTTAACGGCGAGTTTTTTTAAAAGGAAAAATGTCTTGGTTAACGACTCCTGATTATGTGAACTTCCGACAAAATAGAGCTCGTACAGTGGTACCTTGGTTAACGACGGCTTTGGTTAACGGTGAGTTTTTTGAAAAGGATAACTGTCTTGGTTAACGACACATGCTTTGATTAACGACTCCTGATTATGTGAACTTCCGACAAATTATTTTAATATATAAACTATCAATTACTGATTAAATTATTCATATTAATGTAATATATGCAACATATGTAAAATAATTATAAAATCTTCAATATAAATTTATTTTCTGAATGGAATATAATCATAAAAATTAAAGTAAATGGAGATAGAAGTAAGAAGATTCAATATTATATCATAAATATATCAATAATTTGCTGAATAATTAATTATTTCATAGTAGTTTTATCATTAAGAAAATATTTTTATTATATTTTTTAATTGTAATAGACTACTTTCTTAATTTTAAAATTAATTTTTAAAATAACTGACATTTCAGATATTAAGCAATTAAAAGAATGTTTGCAAATTCTTCAAAAAGAGCAATATCAGTTATGTTCAGAAGCAGCTGGTTCAACTTTATCTTCTATTAGAATGAAACAACGCCTTACTGTGATTCAAAGATATTTTACAGCACTTGCTCATAAAAAACCAATAAATACAAGATTAAATTCATTTAGTTTTCATAATAATTTGCATCATGATGATAGTAAAAGGTATAGTATATATTTTATTCTTATTTAAATTATATATTTTTCTTTTATAATTTTAATTACTTTGTATCGGATGGCTATCTTCCAATACAAAATAATTAACTAATTATAATTATTATTTTTACTGGTTAATTATCACTAAAAATAAACATATTAAAAATAGTTACAGTACTAATTATTATTTAGTACTGTGACTATTTTTTTCAGGGTATCATATTTTTATGACAAAAATTTTATAACTACTAGTATAAAAGGTTCTGTGAACTTGGATTTTTTAATTTGGGATAATGGAACCAGTGCTTAATGGGTCCAAATTTCTGTCCCAAAGTGGTCTAATTAAGCAGAATGCACTGTTCATAGTTTAATTGTTGATTATTTCTGTGCTTCTTACTTCAATTCTGGATACCTGATGCATTGCTTACCCATACTCACTCATGTGTTTTGGCCAAAATCCTGATGTGTGCTTCTCTAAGTATCATTCACTATGCTGAAGCAACATGTCTAAACTGCTCTTGATGTCAGGATATGATGTTAAAAATTTAGACAGGCACACTTGCAATTTTTTGACACTCTCTGATCCCACAATTGGTATCAGAAGTGAGATATAAAAAAAAAAAAACAAAAATTTCTTCATTAAAACTCTCCACAGACTCCACACTTATGATTTTGATAAGTAGAATAAAATAACTTGAAAAACCTTTTTAATTCAAATATTTTTAATTTTTATTAAATATAACAAAAACTATAAAGCATTAAATTGACAAATTAATCATTTGAATCAAAAAGAGGGGGGGAAATCTATTGCCTACAATAGAATGAAGATAACTTACTATAATTTACATAAAATTATAATTTTGAATTTTTATGAATTACATTTATGAATTTTTCCCAAAATATTCTTTTAAAATATACATTCTCTCAAAACATTTTAATTTGATGAAAATATCTTCCAAACTAACAATACTATTATGATAATTGTACACTATCTGTTATTTATATTATTTGTGACAAAGAGGACAAAGACAAAAAGAGTAAAATGACTCTTTCGAATCTAATGGTGAATGATCTTGCAGAATTTTACCTTGAAATCAATCACAACAAGGAGCAGAGTTTAAAATTAAAATGGGGTTTGGAAAATTTGTTAGCTACACTATCAGACTAAACAGTTACAAAAACAGTTTCAGAAGAAAATGAAGCAGACAGCTCTTCTGATCTACTTAAAGTAATCATTTGATAACAGCCCTCACCTATCCACCAATGCTGATGCCTAAACATCTGTTTCAACCAAAATATTTTTATTTTTATGTAAGTAAATTGTTTTCTATGGATTATTCTTTGTGTTCTTTTTTGTATTTAAAGAGTATTATGTATAATAAAAGTATTGCAAATGTTTAACTTTCTTTTCAATTCCACCAAACTTACATTTTTATTAGAAAGTTAACTTCACTAATTGTGGATTCACCAACCATGATTTTTGCAGGAACATAACCCCTGCAGTTGGTGGGGGATTACTGTACATGAATGAGGGCATTAACAAACACATGGCCAAAAGAAATTTATGAGCATACTTTAAGTATAGATAAGAAAATTTAAGGCTATATATATATAAGTGATATTTTTGCAAAAAAGTAAATTATTTAATGAATTTTTCATTCACATTTTATGGAAATTCAATGAAATTGAAGATACTTACACATCTGTGTATTTCTTAAACTGCATAACTCAAAACCATGTAAATTGGGGACCTACTATACCTGATCACAGAAAGTACCAGATTATATAGCTTATAATGCAGTTTGAAATTTTCAAGTTGAGTCACATTTTATTTTGAAATCTGAATCAAATTGAATTTAATTTTAAAACTTTTCAAGTTTCAAACATATGCATATATCTAATTTTTATATCAAAAATTTTTGCTTTTAATTCACTCAATGAAATCTAATAATATTTAATTACTAAATAATTAATAATAATTTATAATTTTGCACTATTTTAACTTTTAAACCATATGCTATTTATCCTTTTGTTCTGTTATATACAGTGGGTGATCGGTTAAAGAACATAATCCGTTCCAAGACAATGTTCATTATCCGAATTGGGTTTGCGTCCCGGGTATGGCATCTCCTGAAAAGTATTTCCGAGGTGCTGGGCCCGGCCCAGCCCGGCGATCCCCGTTCTTCATCATTCGGCCCTCCTCCATGGGTGTGGGTGCAGCCCGTGGTTGGAACTGGTCACGCCTCTTAGTAATCTCCCTGAATGGAAAGGAGCGTTAAAATGCAAAAAAATATCCTACTAACAAAGAAAAAAATTTATTTCATTTTTGTACTAAAAATATATATAAAAATAATGAAGGTAATGAAGTTTTTATTATTTAAATACCTATCTACATTTCATATTTCCAATCTTTAAAATATTTCTTATTTCAATGATTAAAACTTCTTGACTTGCTCAATGATTTAAAAAAATTTCTGATCGAAAAGAAGTCAAAGATTATTATGCTACGCCATTTTGCTTATTTGTTATGGTGGATATCATATATAGTATATTATTTGCTAATTTTTTTGCTTAATAACTATCGTTAGAATTAGTATATTTTATGTGTGGCCCGAGACAATTTTTCTTCTTCAAATGTGGCCCAAGGAAGCCAAAAGGCCGGATGGCCGAGTGGTAACGCGTTGGCGCACCACGCTGGAGGACCCGGGTTCGCGTCCCGGTTTTTTTCCGGGGTGCTGGGCCCGGCCCGGTGATCCCCGTCCTTCACCATCTGGCCCCCCTCCACGGGTGTGGGAGCAGCCCGTGGTTGAAACTGGCCCCGCCCCCTTAGTAATCTCCCTGATTGGAAAGGGGGCGTAAAATATGCAAAAATAAAAAAAAAATATAATTGAGGGGGAAAATAACGGATAAATTGGATATACATTTATGTAAAAATATTGTTGAATGCTATCCTTGATTGCTAAATAATAGAACTAGAAACTTTTTATATAATTTTCAAAATTTGACATTTGCCATATTTATAGACAGGTGATTGCGAAAAATTACATAAAAAGTATTTTACTTTTTTATGGAATATAAAAATATGAAGAAACATGTAATAGGTTGTTTATAACTATTCATTTCTTGATATAAAATGAAAAAGAACCAAAATATTAGTTTTCTATATTTTTTATATAGTACACTACTTATAAGCACATTTGGTACCGATCACGTTATTGTAATATTTGAAGGAAGGAAGAACTTCAAATTACAATTGAAAAATATTTTCGTATATTGATATAAAGTATTTTCTAATGAAGTAATAGTCAGAAAAATGAGACATAGTAATATTTTCATAATGTTGTAGACCAGGGGTGGGCAATCTTTTTTTTTTTTGTAGGAGGTCGTATAGAAAAAATTATGGTGAGCCACGGGCCAAAACAAAAACAATTGATAATAATAGTATATTTAAAAAAAGAGAGAAAGTACAGATATGTAAGTATACATAACGTTGGTATTAGATATAATACCACGAGCCAAAACAAAAACAATTGATAATAATAGTATTTATTTAAAAAAGAGAGCATTGGTATTAGATATAATAAATACAGATATGTAAGTACATAGCATTGGTATTAGATATAATAAAATAATGTGGCTGATGTAAGTATACATAGCGTTGGTATTACATATAATAAAATAATGTGAATAAGTATACATAGCGTTGGTATTAGATATAGATCGGAAGAGCGGTTCAAGCCAAAACAAAAACAGTTGATAATAATAGTATTTATTTAAAAAAGAGAAGGTACAGATATGTAAACTGATGATAATAGTATTTATTTAAAAAAGAGAAGGTACAGATATGTAAGCATAGGTTGATATTAGATATAATAAAATAACGTGGCCCGCGGGCCGGAGGTTGCCCACTATATAATAAAATAATGTGGCTGCGGGCCGGAGGTTGCCCACCCCTATTGTAGACTTTTTATATACTCGAACTAATAAGAGAATTTGTGTATTCAATAATGACGGTTGTTCAGAATTTTCAAAGTATGTATGAAAATAGCGAAAAAACTCGCCTTTGCAGTACAATTTTGTATAAATAATAATAATGCATTCATGATATACAGGAAAAATTAATTACTGTCCTATATTTAGCATTATAGTGAAAGTTGATAAAAGATATAAGCCTTTTGCTCTCTAATAATTATTTTCTAATGTTGCCACTGAGGAACTGATATATTTCGTAAAATATTACTAAAATCAATACAGAATGGATTTACAATACAGAATTAGACATTTTGAAGCATTTTTTATTTTATTTATTTTTTTGATTATATATAATTAGTATATAATTTTTCACAATCTAAGAACGACAAATATGAAGACAAAACTGGACAATGTTGAAAAAATTTGAAATAGTTAATTATTTCAGACAAAATAATTTTTTTAATAAAATTCATAATTAAATAATGAATATTTTTTAAAAATTAATATAAAATCTTATATTGAGAGATCTATATATAAAAAATTAAAAATAATATTCCTACTAAATTCTTATATAGCATATTAACTAATACAAAAATACAGTAATAAATAAAAAATTCATATTGAGTCAATTGAGAATATAAACTAAACCAAAACAGAGTATTGTTCATTTTACAACAACAAAATGTACCCATATCGACAAAAAATAATAACGTACTCCGTTCGGTAGGTAGGTAAGGTAGGTTAAGTCGCCATATCATACAAGGGATATACCATATCTGGCAGCGGCACTTATAGCACCCATCACAGGCTAGCCAACACCCATGAAGGGGTCAACCGGACGATTGAAGGATGGGGTTCAACGGGTCGGCCCGGACCTCTCCTGAAAAACTGGAGTTGTGGCACCCGGATTTGAACCCGGATCTTACAAGATGGTAAGCCACAGCTTTACTACACGGCCGGATGGCCGTGTAGTAAAGCCGGGTCAACTGTAGTTAAGCGTACCCAAAAGCGTGTACTACTACTACTGTCACATATATGTGACTCCACTCCTCGAGACCAAATTTGCAGCGTTTATAACAAAAAATAATATAATATAATATTCTTAAATTTTATAACAATTTTTCGGTATATTGTTAGATTTTAACAATATTATTTAACTTCGCTAAATTGCTACTATTTATAGCTATGTTCATCTTTCATGTATCCCTAGAATAATTTATATTCTTTGAAGTAAGTCCATTAATTAAAGTTTAAATTAAATAGAAATATATATCGCACACGTATTTCTAAAGTGACACAAGTCAAAAACTTGCATTTAGCACACGTATTTCTAAAGTGACACAAGTCAAAAACTTGCATTTTTATGTTTGCACCATTTTATAAATTGGGAAGCAATCCTCCATCATCATCTTTTGAAACCATTTTCCTAAAAAATGGTTTCAAAAGATTACAAATTTTGAAAAAATTATGAGTTATATAATGGTTTTTAGTTAAGCTGATTTCGTAGTTTTTCCAATTTTCTCAAAATGTTCGTTTTTGAGTTGTGTCACTTTAGAAATACGTGTGCGATTATAATTTTATAATAATTTGCATAAGTCATTCCATTTAAATTAAACAAGGGGAATTTTAAGAAAATGTATTACGATATAAGATTTGTTTAATAAAGCATTCACTTACAACTTGGGATCCGGATTCAATCCAGAATCCCACATCTCAAAAGGTTTTAAGGAAGTCTGAACGATTTCCTGAAGTGATAAAGCAACAAAAATGACGAAGAAAGGGAAATAACTACTGTCATATGTCCTTTTATGCGCTTTATAAGTGATGGAGCTATTCCAGTTCTCACCACAGATCGTAATGCAGTGTTTTCCAAACTGTAGGGCGCGAGTCTATTCCAAGGGGGGAGTGGAAGAATTTAAAATTATATCATTTTTGAGACAAACAAATAAAAAATAAATTTAAATTGATGCCAAGAAAAAATTTATCAGCAAAAGGGTTTAAATAAATACAGTACAAATATTCATGTACCCAGAAACTTTCTGCTGTAACTGTTTTAAAGACAAAATAATGAACTCGATTGAAAAAGAATTGTGAATAGCGATATCTTCCATGACACCCAATTTGAGAGAATTTATTCTGAAAAACAAGCCTACCCATTGCATTAAACATATGTTCTATTTTTCGTTTTTTTTTTTTTTTTTTTAAGATTTGTTTAATTGTATTAAAAATGATCAAATGATCGCACTATAATAAATATATTTTTATGTATAAGAACATAAAAATTATATATAATATATCATATTCTGTATAAACATACATAAAACATATTTTATGTATGTTTATACAGAATATGATAAATTGTTTTATAATATTAATCTATAAGTAGAAAGTATTTATAAACTTAAACTATTATGGAATGAGGGAGCGTAGCAAGTTTTTATGAAAAAAGAGAGGCGCAGACACAGAAAGTTTGGAAACCACTGCCATAATGAGATTAGGTAAAGGTTCTATAGACCAAGCTTCGAATCTTTCATGAAAAAGTATAGAGATGAGGTTCCAGAATTTAGCCCGGCCCTTCAGATGTCAAGCCAATGTCATGCTTCTTTGTATCAATACCATGTTTTATTAATAAGTTTTATAATATTTGATAGATTTTTATTAAAAAAATCAACAGGGATATTATAATATAGCATTAAAAGATAATCTCACAGTTTTATCATTTAAAAATGTAGGTAAGATATTCGAATTTCTGAGGCATTTTCTTAATATCTTCTGATTGATGCAGATTTACGAAATTTAGTGGGACAATCGTGACATTAATTATAATCTTAATGTGATGACAATTAACTCTGTAGCTTCAATCATTTAAAGCTTTTTTGGTTGTTCTAATAACTTTTGAATAATTTGGTTTTTGTGAAATTCAGTTCGAAAGTCACATTACTCAAAATAACTTTGACGATATATTTTTTAATTTACAGATCTTTAATAATTTTAAATAATAGATAAATACTGAAAGTGGGCAGTTAGTTTTTCCAAAATTTTTTATTTTCAATTTCATTTTGAATATAAAAATATCTTTTTTTTATGTTTTAATTATAATGATAAATACTTTAAATTTTTTTTAATTTTTAATATTTAAATTATTTATTTATTTATTTAATTTAATTTTTATAATTTTTATTTTAAAATTTTATATTAATTAACAGGAAGAACCATCAATGAAAAACATGGAATCAAATGATCACAAACAACATAATGTTTTTCTCAATAATGAAGGGAGTACATTTAATGATTCTTTGCATAAAAATTACAAAATTTTAGATAACCTTGACAAAAGAAATTCGGTCTCCAATAAACAACAAATTGTGATGGTTAACGGACGAATCTACCAATATGTGACAGATAAATATGATAATGATCCGCTGATAAACGAATATATGGGAGACACTGAAAGAAATAAAACTTATAGAAAATTTGCTAATACACTTAATAATTCTTCTTCCAAAAGAAGGGAAGTTTTGAATGGAGATATCGTTCAAAGTAAAAGGAAACCGCCGAGAAATACGGTTTTTATTGGTATATTATTTAATAATAGAAATAATAGAACACGAATAAATGCTAAAAATATAAAAGGTACCATCGCAGATTTCCCAAAAGTTTGGCTGGTGCATAAAATAGCACAGAATAGTAATTCTAATGAGAAAATTAAAATTCATAATAAAGCTGATAAAAAATCATCATCGGATATATTTAAAAAACATCAATCTAGTAGATTTTTGAACGATCATTCTCAAGGGAGGAATAAAAGAAAGCACTTTGTGAATAGTAACAAGGAAAACGATGAGAGAGATGTTGAAAGTAGATTAACGAATAAAGAAGAGCAAAAACCTCTATTAGTATTTCATAAAAATCCTAAAGATAAATCCAAACTGATGCAAAGAAATTCCGAGAATCAAAAAATAAATAATTTTTTGCATAGGAAATTAAAAGAAAGAAACGTTCCTTCTCATCATGAAAAAATAGGAGAAATCATGGCTACCACACCTGTTAAACTTCTAATATTATTTATGTTTGTTTTATTGGTTATTTTGTGTTTATGTATTGGATTTACTTATTATAAATATTTAAGAAATTATTCTAAAGGCGAAAAAAATAACGAAGATAAACATACCTTCGTGAATAGAAGAAATACAATTAAATCCCTCCCTAATGCAAATGATTATCGAGATAATGTAAAAATTACTAGTAATAAAATAAAAAATGAATTCGAACCAATTAGTGACGTTCAAGAGAAAGTTTTAGAGAAAAGCAACGAGTCCGCTACAGTTTCTTACGACTTAGTAGATATAAAATCAGAAAAGAACGGAAATAAAAAATGTGATAGAAATGTTAAAAGTAGACAATTAGATGGTAACATCGCGAAGATTGTAGAAAATAGTCAACAAGAAGTGCCAGATATTGGAAAAACATCTAATGTGCGAGAAGATAACTTGTTATTCGGTTTAACTCAAGATACCCAACCAAAATTCATTAAATTAGAGAAAAAAGAAGGGGTCTTTGAACAATACGCTTCAATTTTGCCAACATTTCAAGAGAAGCAAAATATTGAAAACAAAGAAATAAAAGAGAATAAATTAAAACGAACAAATTTTTCAGATGAAGAAACTTCGATTAACATTCAGAACTCGGAAGAAAATAAGTATGAAGGGGCTATGAGTGGTTATTTTAACGAATTGTGCAGCATATTAGACATAGCCAGTAGCCAACTAGAAAATGAATTAACCGATGATAGCGATTACCATCAAATCAAAGAGTTCAAAAGCTGGAAATGCAAACCACATTTATTAAAATGCGATTCTCGAAATAAAAATTCCAACAAAAGCCCATTGAATACTTTCCGTGATACTCGGACAGAGAAGAATACATCGAATGCAAAAAGCAGATTTCAGAAACAAAACCCTTTGGAAAATCTGAAAATAAATAATAATAAATTAAGTTGCACGAAAAGAATTTTATATGGTACAATTGCTAAAAAGCCGTTGAGAACTTTTAAAAATCATCGAAATGCCAGCAAGAACTTATTCAAACCACAATCGTTGATAGATGTTTTAAGACAATTTCAATCCGACGATTCATCTTCTGATCCCTTAATTGATCCTAATGAATGGCAAGAACACATGAATAATGATACAGAAGCTAGTTTCGAAACAGATACGATTTTATCGTCTTATAAAATTGATGAACCGTGATTAAACGAAGAAATGTAATATTTTACATTGAAAATAATTTGTAACGAAGCAAATGTTTGAAAATTTATTAATTTATAAACGGAATTCATATTTGTACATTAATTAAAAAGAAAATACTTGAAATAAACATTTATAGCTATTTTATATGTTTTGTAAGACAAAGTTTTTGCAATTTGAAATTATAATTGTTCTCTTTATATGATGCAATTGGTTTTTAATGCTAACAAGTAAAAATAAATGTACTATTTATTAGCGAATTTATCATTCAATGTAACTTATTCTTTAAAAAGTGCGTTGAATAATATTACATTAATAATAGAAATGACCAACAAATTTGAAACTTTTAGCGATAAAAATATTTTTTAAAATTTATTTTCGAAAACAAATAAATATTAAAGCATACCCATACATTTACAACAAAATAAAAAAAGAAAATTAGAAGAAAACTTATTCTTTAAAAAGTGCGTTGAATGATATTATGTTAATAATAGAAATGACCAACAAATTTGAAACTTAGCGATAAAAATATTTTTAAAAATTTATTTTCGAAAACAAATAAATATTAAAGCATACCCATACATTTACAACAAAATAAAAAAAGAAAATTAGAAGAAATAAAAACAATAAAAACTATTGCACCTTGAACCCATGACCATCGGGATACGGAGCACGTCTTACCAAGTAGCCTACGGCTACATCACGTAGTATCTTAAAAGGGCGCGTATATAAGTCAGAATTGGTTTTGATCAGAATTTACAAATTTTTTTTTCTGGAGTTTGCTTGAGTATTGCATCAAATGGCTGGCCCAATGAACTTTATTAGTGACCATCGGGATACGGAGCGCACGTCTTACCAAGTAGCCTACGGCTACATCACGTAGCATCTTAAAAGGGCGCGTATATAATCAGAATTGGTTTTGATCAGAATTTACAAATTTTTTTTCTGGAGTTTGCTTGAGTATTGCATCAAATGGCTGGCCCAATGAACTTTATTAGTGGAGTTCTGCACGCACAAATTTTTTCGTCAAAATCAATAAGTCACGAGTTGTGTAGTCTCCTTGTTAGTACAGTGGGTGATCGGTTAATGAACATAATCCATTCTAAGATAATATTCATTAACCGATTATTGATTTACCTTAGTTTTTATGGGAATTTGATTAATTTGTTTTGAGGACCCAAAAAAAAAAAATTATATAATTTCTTACTACATTTATTTATATGTAATAATCATAATATATACTTACAGTCTTGCATTTTAATCTATTATGTTTATTTTCCGTTAAAGAATCTTGATTGCTTTTCTCTCTTCAGGATTTTTCAAAAGTGATTAATAGCATTGTTGTTGTAGAGATCCCAAGCCTATTGACTTCATTGTGATATGGGTGCACTCCAAGACCAAAATATTGTAAAATCTCTCTCTTACCTTATTTAATAAATCTTTGATTTGTTTTAAATTGTCTCAGAGTTCATTTTAATCGGGAAAAACTACTGTTCTCCCATCCTTACCCATATCTCCACGAATGTGCAAGATCTAAGCCTGTCATTCCATTAGGTTTTTTTTTTTTTTTTTGTTAACAGATGACGCCACTTTCCATTCAGGGAGAATATTAAGTGGCCATTCCATTAGGTTAGTTAAGCCGCCATATCCTCCACAGATTACACTTACAGATGTTCCACTCCCTATACCAGCCTTGGAAACTTTGGAGAGCATTCGCAAGCCAATCAGAAAGCAGCTCACAATACAGAGATGACACTTCAACAGATTTACGTCAGATACCACGTGACATCTCGCCAGAAGTAGTTGCGATGCTGACATGTCATTCTGATGATGTAATCACTAATTCACTACTGCCATAAAGTCATTATTATTTTGAAACCGACTAAATTAAAATTTTAAATATATATTGTATTTAGATACCTTTTTATATTCTGAATAATACATTAAGCTATTTTTTGAAGGAAACAGCAAAGATATTAAAATGAAATTAACTCAATTATTGCAAATATCAATAAATTTATTGAAAAGTATTCAAAAGTAGGAACATTTAATCGTGCAATCAATACAACACAGTATTTTACCCCAAAGAAAATCTACATATGTTTAAATACAATATCAGATGGAAAATGAAACAGTGCAATACCAAAATCTTGTTTGGTTTTTCCACAAATGATATATCTTCTATAATGACTTTCTTCTTGATTCTTATTCTTTTTATATTAAAAAGTATAATCACAAAACTTCTTTCTTTACTCTGGAGGCTAATTACAAAACTTGTATATATGTGTACCACTAACTTTGAATAATGGCACCCAATCTAAGTTCAAACTTGAGAACTCACATTATGTCACATGATTTTAATTCAGCAAACAACAATTTCTAAATTTAAACAAAATTTAATAATTTTGAAAATTAACACTGATATAGTTAAATGTACAAGCACTTTTTAATAATATAAAATTAGAAATATAACATAACGAAGAGGTTGCTACCGTTGTTGAAATTTCCACTAAATGTGCTGAGTGAAACATTAGTATAAATGTAATCTGATATCCTCTTAAGATATTTTTATTTGGCGGCAGCTACTTCTAGAGCTCATCACAGGCTGGCCAACACCCATGATGGGGCCAACCAGATAGTTGAAGGATGAAGTTTAACGGGCCAGGCTGGACCCTTCCTGAAAAATTGGAAGAGTGGCCCAGATTCTCCAGGATGGTAAGCCACAGATTTACCAGGCAGCCATCCAGCCGACCTGTCATTCGGGCCTGGACCCGGACCCTTCCTGAAAAATTGGAAGAGTGGCCTAGATTCTCCAGGATGGTAAGCCACAGATTTACCAGGCAGCCATCCAGCCGACCCGTCATTCCATCAGTTTGTTCTACAGATCCTACAGTTTGTTCTGTGAAGTGTTTGTTATCCGAACATCTTTCATGAAAGTGTTCATTAATCCAATCATCCACTGTATGGTAGGAAAAAGAAATATTTTGATAGAAATTCAACAGAAATGAAAATGTTATATTTAGCATTATTATTTAAAAAAGAAAAATAGGAAAGTAGTAAAATAAACTATATTGAATGTGTAATACAACAGCATAGCATTTTTTATTAATCTCCAATTTATGAAGTACACGTTTTTACAAACTATTTTGTTGTCCCCAAAAGTATCCCATAGAATTAATGTTAATTAATGCCATTCCCATTTACGAACATTTTTGGGGATGCAAGAGTTCATAAAATCAAGAGTCTATTGTACATTAATATTCAGGATTAAGTATGAGAAGAGATTCAAAAGTAAAATAATGGCTTTAAATTTCACTTTAGATTTTTTAGAATTAGGATTGAAGTAAATACAAAACTACATAATAAATTTAATAAGTTTGAACTTGATTATGTTATCTTATGAAATAAGTGAAAACATGCTTTACATCCACTGTAGCGATAACTTGCAGATAGGAGTTTAGAAATAGTTCACTGCAGCACAATGCTTAACTTAAACGAGTGGCTTTACAGCACTGACAAGGGGAGGACACAGCTGACCCCACCGATTTTAATCTGCTTGCGTATGGTGAAAATACATCAAAAATGAGTGAATACGTGCCCGAGCTTTTTGTTGAATATGTCCATCTAATAGTATTTTTTAACACTTAAAAAATTGAACTTTTGATAATTCAGCTTAAAAACGATAGATAGATAACAGATCAATCTGTTTCGCAGATTGCGCACTCGATAAATACGTGGCTCGTAATCTGAAGGTAGTGGGTTCGAATCTGGTTAGTTGTGCATTTTTTTTATGCATTGAAATTTTTTTTTATTTCATTACTTTTTTTATGTACTGTATGTTTTAATTAATTTATTTTAATTATTAATTTTATATATATTGGAACTGTAAGGTATCAATACTTTTGTCCATCTTATGTTTTCAGTTACAGAAATAAATAATTGCTATTTCTGATTGAATGTGCTATCATTACTATTTCATTATATCATTCTTTGCTATTTCCAATTTCATAAACAAGATTTGAAAATGTTACATTAACCTCAAACAATAATGTTGCCAAAATAATAATAAAAATGGTGGCTTTACTTCATGGCACACTGAAGCAGGGGAGTTTGTTTCACGGCACACCAAATAAAAATTATTTTATTAATACGGATCAAAATATTAATATAAGTAACAATAATAATTTTATTAATGAGAAGGATGCGATTGATTTTGAGAAATAATTATATCAAGATGTGGCTCTAAATTAAACAAACATACACGTAATTCCTCATTTACCATCAGTAATCATTCCCGTTTTTTTTTTTTTGTTTGTTTGTTTCATTTCCATGAGAGCTGTTTTTTTTTTTTTTTTTTTGTTTGTTTGTTTCATTTCCATGAGAGCTGAGAAACCTAATTCAGAAAGATACGATGATCCAAACAACAACAAGAATTGAATGGCTGTAGCAGCTAATCGAGGATATCGGCTCAAAGCGAAATCCAAAATGCTGACAATTCTAGCTCAGAATGTGTAGCTTTGAGCACAGGATCATTTCTTAAGTCTCTTAAATTTTCTTCATCTGTTACTGTCAGATTTGTATCGTGGTATTTTGCGATTATTATCATCACGTAAATTCGTAGATGGACTGAATTTTATGACCGAGAAATGTCCTATATTAAACAGTTTTAAATCTTTCGCAGCACACCTGGAATCTCTCGCAGCACACAGTTTAACAGACACTGGATTACACTAACAGTTTAGCATCACAACCATAAAGATTTGTGTACTTTTGATACTGTACAAAGCATTATAATTTGTCAATTCTAATTATTTGTTTTTTAAATGAAAAAATTCCCTTTATAAATGGATTACCCATTTTTCCTATTGAATATATTCCCCACTTGATGCAGATTCAGTTAATGTGATAATTTTTGGAATGCATTTAACTCACTGTGTAATATATTCTTGTAGTATAATTATTTTATTTTTTAATTTTTTAGGGAACAATGCAAAGTCATCCAGTAAGATAAAAGAGAATTCTACTTTGAAAGAAAATATACAGCATTTTCCAGTTAAGAGGGATAAATCTAATGATAAAACGTCAAAAAGTATTGAAGAAAAAATTAATCTTAGAGTAGAAAAAGAAAAAGTAAGTAAATGTATATACAGTATATTCTTCAATATACAAAAAATAACACTAATGCAGGGCAAAAAATAGCACTAATGCAACTCAAACAAAAATTTTTATTTGAGTATAATACCTTCATTAGTGCTCTTCAGTTACAAATCACTTAAAACTTGAGTTTTAATGATTTGTAACCAAAGAGAACCTGGTTTAAAGGGCTGAAAGTACTTTTATTTTTATTTAAAAATTTTTTTGAATATAATGCCTGTATTAATGCTGTGTTTTGTGCATTACAATAGTAAATTTTTAGCAGAGAATACAATATTTTTAGCATAACTGCAAATGAATAATTTTTAGCAGATTTACAATATTTGATAAAGAAGTATACTCTTTATTATCCAAGTTGATGAAGGGGAGATTATGCACAGATAATTTAAATTTTTTTGGTTTATAAAAAAAAAATTTTTTTATGCATTAACAACTTATTTTATTCTGTTAAAACATTTTTCTTGTGTACACTGCCAGATAAACTTAAACAAAACACAAACAGCACTATGGCAGGAAAATTAATCATATGTTCAAATAAATTATATCTATACTGAAAAAATATATTTTTTTCAAAATAGATATTTTATTTGCACATATGATTAATTTTCCTGCTATAATGTTTGTTTTGTTTTATGAAAGTTGTTTTGAATGGATCCTCTTAGTAGAACTTGATTTTTTGTAATCACTTCTTTTCAATTTTTTAATCTGTTATATGAAAATAATTCTGGTTTTGGTACGAAATAAGTTATATTTTTGAAATTTTAAAATTTTTTCTATAATTAGTTATAAAATTCTAAAAAATTATAAAATATTGCAAATAATATAAAATTATTGCTTAATTCTGTTAAAATAAACAATAATAGTTCTTAATTCTGTTAAAATAAACAATAATAATTTCTTCAATTTTTTTGTGGCTTTTTAATTCTTCTATATACACAAACAAGAAAATCTGAATGTAAACACATTCAGGCTATTTAACGTTTACCCTTCGACCATCTAACACACACTCGACTGGATTTTCGCCAGCCTGCTGTCCTCCTCCTTGCAGTGCTCACCAAAGTTTAAAAATCAATAACTTTTGTTATTTTTGCTTAAATCGAGAAAAAATGATTAAAATATAAAATTTTATCATATTCTTCATATTTTTGTTGAATTAACCAAAAATTTGATTTTTAGTGGATATTATAAATTTTTAATTAACCCTTTAATTCCAGTTTAATCCAAATCAATTAATACATTTGTGATCTTTGGATCGCCAAAAATTCAAGAACTGTTTGTCCGAATTTGTCCGACTTGCTCTATCATGTTTCACATTGCCTTCTTAGTTTATGCTTACTTCTTTTTTACAGATATCTTGATCCAATAAATTATAATTTGGGAAAGTTTGACCCCTTGTAAATAATATGATTTTAGCACTTTTTCACACACAAAATTTGATAGTTTCCAAATAATATGATTTTGCTGTTTTTCCACACACAAAATTCGACTAGTTTTATTTAAAAAAATATAAATTTCTATTTATCAGAGAAACAAAAAAAATACTAAATTTCTGTTTATCAGAGAAGCAAAGCAACCAATCCACTCTTGACAATCGACGCAGAAGTTGTTGTTCTAGGTTATGGCGGGAAATTTCCGACGGATTTCGAAATCAGTTGATTGTTTGTTTATATTAGTTATATTTTAAATATAACACAAAAATTTAAACAATATAAAGAATTTTTATGTTATCTGCAGTTGAAACAAGTAACTAGTACACCAGGGGTGTGTAAATTTTAAATATAACCCAAAAATTTAAACAATACAATTATTTTTGTGTTGTAAATATAACCCAAAAATTTAAACAATACAATTATTTTTGTGTTATCTATATTTTGAATATAACACAAAAATTTAAACAATACAGTAATTTTTGTGTTATCTGCAGTCGAAACAAAAGATTTGTTGACGAGGGGTGAATAATTACTGTCAAACAGCGTCCATCCAAGGTCAACTACAAAAGTAATTCTTGTGTAATCCCTAGTTGAAACAAGTAACTAGTAGACCAGCGCAATTATTGTCAGTGTCCATCCAATGTCAACTACATGACCTTAGGCTATGGGCTAGTTACATTATATTAACTAAGGGAAGAGCCGTGACAATCTATCCCCTTTGTTTGAAAATATTATTATTATTATTACGCTCTAGGCTAGTCCCATTCTTTTAAATAGGGAGAAGTCTAAAAAACTGTCCCCTTTGTTTGAAAATGCTATTATTATTATTATATTTTAACTATTTTTTGAAAAATTAATGACTTAGAATGACTAAATACAGAGAAATAATTCACCATCTGCCATTTTTAAAAGGCACTGAGACAAATTTTGAGTAAAAAATGTATAAAAAGCGATAATTTATCAAAAATCGGTGCTAAATCTGGCGTACAGATGGCAGGATGATAGCTACATATACCAATTATAGTAATATTTATTTAAAAAAGGTAAATTTTCAACAAAGTAGACATTCTTATACATACTAATACGTCTTATAAAATAAAAAGTATTTATCACACATTATTTTAAGAAAATAGAAAGAAAAATTGCTAATAAGCAATTATTTTAATATTTGTGTAATAGAATACCATATTTCATCCACAAGAGGGAGAATATGATTGTTTATTTACACGAGCTATCAGATTATGCTTAACTGTATCAAATTACAATATAAATTGTCTTCGTTAGTTGGTAAAGTTTTTTAGAATTATGAAGTATTTGGTATTATTAGATGCAGAATATCATGAAGAATGTAAATATATAAATAGTTTTTTATACGATGCCGAAATCATGAATAATTTGAAAAATTATATAATATTTACATATGCTAATTAAGCCTAATTGCTTTCGTATTTTTTTCTTTTGGATTAAATCTAAAATTAAAAAACGATATCATGACGCATTATATGGACAACAAAATCCAATTTTTTCATGCTGAAAAATTAAAAAAGTTATAACAAAATATTGAATATCAAATATTAAATTTCATATTGTTTGGATAATAAAAGGGCATGTGACTATAAAAACGAGGAGCGGTTAAGGTTAAAGGGCATGACACTTTTATCGTTTTATGGCAGCCAGTCATTTCCCAGGAAATTCCAGGCAAGCTTACCATACTGTGCTGCATGTGATATTGAGTGTAGTATAGCAGTAAAGCATTTTGAGACCAATTAGAGTAAAGAAAAGAATATTATAACTATTTATAAATGAGAGAAGACTATTTTCATATATGTTGGATTTTTTTATCTAAATTTGAAAATTTATAAAAATTAAAGTAATGAGTTATTGAAATATAAGAAAACATTGTTGATAAATATAAATCATCAATAAAAATGGCAATATTTCAATAAATTACTCTTATTACTACTAATGTTACTTTTGAATTAATTTTACAACTTCAGTAATTTTTATTAATCAAAACTTTCATACTACTACATTTTTTATTGTTTTTGAGAATATGGACTGACTTTCTTCATTCATTGCTTATTTTATTCTGTGGACTTACTACTATCCAAAAATATTAATAATTTTGTTGGATGGCTAAGATTTGATATGAAATAATTGATGCCATATATGGAAGGAAAAGTTGTAAAAAAATAAAACTCAAAAAAAATGATCACACTGTTAGAATCAGAATGAAAAATGTAATAAACTGTAGTAACTTAAAAAGTTTTTTTGATAAAAATTAAGCAAGATATCATTATTTAAATTATTTGCATATTTAATGTTTCATTGTGAACATAAGAAAGAAAACATAATATAAAAGCATATAAATTTCATAGAAAAATGCCATTATTGCTAACTAATTAAAGAATGCTATTGTCTACTCTATTGCTAATTAGTAGAGTTAGCTTACCACCTAGAATACTTGAATTTAATTCGAAAGCATACACCTCCAGATTTCTTCTGGAATGGTTTGTGCCCAGGCTGATGAACTCCATCTGTCACTTTACAACTAGTCCTATCACAGAGTTGACCAGATTAGCTGAGTGAAAATGCCTTGGCTTTCAACCCAGAGGACTCATAATTGAATCCTGATTTCATCCTCTTGAAACTTTTTATGAAAGTTCTTGGTGTAAAACAAGATAGAAGATATTGGAACTCTCTAAATTTTTTCTATATTAACAAGGAGTACTTTAACCTGTCAGGACGCACGCTATAGTAAAAATCACCCATGCTTATGTAAAATGTTGCTTTTCTCGGAATATTTACAACGTATTCCTCCCACCCCCTCAGTACCTTTAAAATGTACTATCCCATTTTTGTAACGGTCAAACATTTTTGGTTTAGGTGAGTATTCTTCTTAGAATCGTCTTCCAAATTGCATAACGGGTATTTTTTACCCATACGCGCATTCATAGGAAACGAAACTTTTTCCCAAATATTTGGTAAATATTTATTTTTTACAATTATTTACATTTACATTCAATCATATTTATTTTAAAACTTATAAATATATTTAATTTATTTTATAAATATTTTGCATTTAGTTATTATATCTAATAATGTCTCGCAAATTTGAAAAGTATATTCAAGATTTACTTGCGGAATCTACTGATGAAGATGAGGAACCAAATGAAAGTGATAAATCAGAAGTTGACGAGGTAAATGATAGCGATCATGACTCAGTTAGTGAGCAAGAAGCTGAAACACTTTCCGATAAAAACTCCTTAGATGAAATTGATGACAGAGAATATTATATCAAAAAAATGGTATGGAATGGTATACAGAAATACCAAATCAAAATGTCCGTATTAGCTCGTGTAATATTATAACACATTTACCAGGTCCGAAAGATAGTGGTCATAGTGTTCGTAAGCCAGTTGATTGCTTTGATTTGATGATAAATACTGAGATTTTAGACTTGATTACAAACTACACTAATATTTATATTGATTCAATTCGAGAAAAATTTGG
>AYEL01064161.1:0-25132 GCA_000484575.1 Olivierus martensii
TTAATGATTGATGAAATACATATTAAGCCTTTCTTTGATTTTAAAGGAGGCAGCATATATGGCACCTCATTTGATAGTTCAAATGCTGCAAGTACAGCATATGTTTTTATGTTGCACAGTTTGCTATCTAGTTTCAAAGATGTGGTCCATATTTTACCTGTAAACAAGCTTTCTGCAGAAGATTTACATTTCTATTTGAAAAAAATTATAAATGACTTAGAATCTATTGGCTTTATGGTAATTGGCATTGTCAGTGACAATAACTCCATTAACAGAAAAGCAGTGTCATATTTTTCTTCTCCTCCTGTTCTGTCTATAGTCTATGAATTAGCTGGATGTTTATCCAGCTAATTCTTCTAGGCCTCTGTTCTTTTCATTTGATACTATTCATCTGCTTAAAACGCTATGACTTACCTTTACAAAATTACTCAATTTTTTACTTACGACGATATATCCGTTCCAAAGCTTGGTAGGATTCCAAAATGTTTATATTTTTTAGTTTTGTGTGTAAGATATGAGATGAATTTATGCATGATAACATTATGTAACTTTGTAAAGATAAGTCATAGCTTAATTAAATTGATTGCATTTGATTCAGAATTATAAGATACATTTAAAATCATTTTAAAATAGCCAATTATCTATAGAAGTTTTTCAAAAATCTTAAAAAAATTGTAATTCTGAGCCTCATAACTTGTGAACGGGACTTCAATCTCATATGGGACCTACACCATTGAACTCAGAAATGCTGGTACGATAGGAGAAAAAATCTAGCGGAATTTCGATCTCCCTTATCTTACCCCCTAATTAAAGGCTCCTGAGTTCATTGGTGAAGGTCCCATGAGGGGCAAAACCCCATTCTCAAGTTATGGGACTCGGAATTACATTTAAGATTTTTGCAAACTTTTATAGATGATCGGATATTTTAAACAATTTTAGATGTATCTTATCATTCTGAATCGAATGCAATTAACTCAAATAAGCTATGACTTACCTTTACAAAATTACTCAATTTTTTACTTATGACGATATATCCATTCCAAAGCTTGGTAGGATTCCAAAATGTTTATATTTTTTAGTTTTGTGTGTAAGATATTCTCAGTTATATCACATTTGTTCATTTTTCCATACTGACTAATAATAAATCAAATGTAGAACTTTGAAGATCATCTTTATCAGACAATTGAAAGAGCTAAATACAAATAGTATATATTCTTTGTTAAACTTCAAGTAAAATATATATAGAATCCTAAATTGTTGGAAACATTATTTAAATTGATTTTATTTTCCTAATAAGATATTCTGGACTTATATTTCAGCTTTATTTTAATCAAATAACAGAATATAATACTCCACAAGTAAAAAGCAGTTTTTTTTCAAATAAAACTCAAATAAGTGTTTATTTTTCATATTTCATTGGTCACAGGCTTTACATCACAAATTGTCTTAATTAATGTATTGTCTAGTTAAGATTTAAGACCTTTTCTTTATCTGCATATAACAGCCCATAGCTGCTTTTCAATGTTCACTTCAAAGGTTAAATAATTTATTTAAATTGTGAAAGTGCTTAATTTTTTTAATTAATTATTCTATACAGTATGAATTTTCAATGTTCACTTCAAAGGTTAAACAATTTATTTAAATTGTGAAAGTGCTTAATTTTTTTAATTAATTATTCTATACAGTATGAAGCCTTAAAATGATGCATAAGCTTGTAGCCAAATTGATATGAAAAATAAACACATGTCTGAATTTGTGTTTTATCTGAAAGAAAACTACTTTTACTTGTCGAGTACTATATTCTGTAATTTGATTAAAATAAAGCTGAAATATAAGTCCAGAATATCTTATTAGGAAAATAAAATCATGAAGTGCGTCCTGACGGGTTAATCAACTTTTGAAGCATTCAGTCATAAATTTCTCATAAAATCAGAGTAAAACCTTATAATTTCTACCAAAATTTAATTTATATCTTTTATAAAATTGGGGTGTTGTAAACTGGGGTTAATCTGTACTGAATTTGAAATAAATAGGAATATTTACATTATATTATTTCATATCAAACAAATATTATAATAATAAAAGTGAATGAATTTTTGAATCTAATTTTATTTTTAATTCTAATGATGAATTTTTTGAAATTATCATCAATTAAATGCATATGAATGCCAACATTTATTTTTCACTTTTCATTAATTTACATATTTAAATAATTATGAAAATGTATGACAAAACTTCATCTGATAGTAGTAGATGGCATAACTGTATTCAGTAAAAAATTCAGAAATAATAAAATTATTCAGCCTGATACATGATAAAATAAAAAATAAAAAATTGCTCCAATATCATGAAGTGGAAATGAATAAAAAAGTAGAATATTTTAATTATTTATATGGTTTCATATTTCAATTACAGGAAAAGCAAAAACAAAAAGAAGAAAAGAAAGCTCTGGCAGAACTTATGTCTGAATGGAAAAAACCGCGTGATGATTTAGAATGTGATGATTTAAAGGTAAACATTGTTATTTATTTGTTAATTTTAATAAATTACAAGATAATTTTAATTCATAGTTTTCCTTATATAGATTTTAATAATAAATGTTAAAGTTGCTGAAACTTGGGCTTTAAGAATTAAGCTAAGAGAAAGTTTGAGCTACCCAAGGTTTTGTTTTTGATAAAAGTTTATTAATACATTACTTTTCAATATTAAATTGATGACTAATCACTAGTTGTCATAAATATGTCTATAATGAATTATTTTCAATTTAGAATACAACCAATGTTTTGGTTGTATTCTAATTGTTCTTATGTAAGGCTGATAAGGACTTCTGGAAATTGAAAATACTTCTACAATAAAATCATTTTTCCACTTTGAATAAGGCTTATTTGTAAATATACTAGTTACTTAAGTATATTTAGTTTATTTGTACACTATTTTCAATTTAGTTTTGTTGGACAATATTCCCCTTGGTCAGCCTCTACCAAAAATGAAGTTTATAAAAATAAAAATAGTATTAAAAAAAAACTTATACAAAAGTAAATAAGATTAATAAATAATAAAAATAGCACTCAAAAACATTATATAAAGATGCTTAATAAAACCAAAAAAACGGTAATAAAAGTAATAATTCTATTAATCTGATACAATATGTAAATTATGATGATATCCTGATTTAAATATTTTTTCATATATCTGCAATTAACAGTAACAATGAAGATTAGAAAAACTTTATCATTTGACTATTCCTGCAGTAATGATAACAGAAATTAGATGAAGGCTATTAGAAAGATAAGCTTATTAAAAATATATTTATATGCAGTTACATATCCATGCAAAAATAAATAATCACAAAATAAATATTTTTTAAATCTTTGTAATAGTCTTCATCTAATCTATAATTTTACCAATGCCCATTTTTTCCTTCAACAACAATGAAATTTGTTTATATCTTATAAAGTTTAATTGTTTAGGAATATTTGTCATTATATATATTATTATTTGCCTTATGAAAAATATCACTTCTGGCTATCACAAACAAACACAGTCATTCATGTTATACCCAGTAATTTATCTTTTAATTTTTTATTTTCTAATTCTGTAGGTATTTGTTCAACTTAATCTAATTTTGAAATAAGTTTATATAAATTTATCCAAAATATATTAATAAATATAAAATCTACAATCAAAAGCAACATAACAGTACATTAAAACAATATTTAAAATTTAATAAATGAACTTAATTAAAAACCAAAATCTGAAAAATTAATATTAAAGTATACAAGAATCAAGAGTTGTGGTAAAAGTTTGAATACAATAAGCCACAAAACAAAATGAAATCTGTAATTGCCACACTATTTTTAGTAACAATTAAATATTGATTGGCATTCTTTGGAAGAATTTATTGATACAAGTGATAACAGAGTTGAATATCAGTTCATTTTTTCTTTTTCATGGAATATTAATTCTTTTTTATTATCATTTCAATATTTTTTTCTGTCTAAGCTAGTTTTTATAAATATTTATATTTAAGGGAAGTGCATTGTGTCATAAGTTTACTGTTGAAATACTTTAAAAAAAACCACAAAATTGATAATATGATTACAAATCACTTGTTAAAGAAATGTAAGGTTATTGTTAAAAAATAATAATAAGCTTCCTAAATTAAAAACTTTCAAATTAATGTGACTTGTTTTATTTGCTGTCAAATTAAACTTACTGTAAAACATCAAAATTTGCACTTATATTGCACCTCCACAAATTTGTTAAACATCCAGTTATCTCTGATGGGTGTTCCTCTATAACAAATCCCCTGCATAACAAACTAAAACTTGTGATTTCTGTGAATTCATTGTAAAAGGGTTAACACTATTTCTAATCTATATAAAAATAATTGATATCATTGTTTTCTTCAAGATATTTTGTGTGTAATTTAACTATTTTATTTAATTAGTAAAATTACTCAATTTATTTAATAATATACTTAATTACCTTTTCAGGAACTTCCCATTGCTTCTTCTATCAACTGTTCTATCCCAATAAAATATTTTGGAGATGCTATCATGATACTAGAATTTCTTAATCGTTTTGAAACATTGTTGGATTTGAAAATTTCATTTCCTGATGGAATTGGATTTGGTAAGAATATTTAAATATACATTTACTTTTTGATTGATATTCAAATAATTGAAAAATCATCTATCCATTCGTTCTCAAAAAAAATTTACTGGAAAACAAATGAAAATTATAATTTTCATTAATTTACTATTGATACTGTGTGTATGCCTGAACTGATAAAATAGATAAAATGCTAACATATCAGTAAACTAAAGTGAATATATAATTATAAAAAATAATATTGGATCAAAAGTTAATTATATTCTCAAAGCATATTTTCCATTACAGACTTTCAGATGCCAAAAAATATGTTATCTGTTCCACTGTGTATAGTCTGTTCCACTTTGAGAAGACAGTGATGTCATGCGTGAAGTGATTATAGTTTGTTCACGAGAACAAATGTTGATCAGAATATTTTCATGTATAAAGTTTCAAAATCTTGCTGCATTCATAATTTGTATTTTTATTATTGATATAATGAAAATATTAGATAAGAAAATATGAGGGTAGAAAAAGAATCTGATGAAAATAAAAAAAAATTTTGTAATCAAGAATATTCATATTTGATATTATTATAAAAGTAAGATGGCATCTTGTTCTTACATGAAGAATAATGTGAGAGGAAAGATTCTTCGTAATCAAAAGAAGCAGATTATTCTTAATGTTTATGAAAGATTAGTAGAACAGAATTCGGATAAATCTACAATTTATATCATAGATTTGGTGGTGGAGTTAACTGGTGTCTCAGTAAGGACTGTTTACAGAATCAGAAAGGCACAATATCAACACCAACAAGTCTTTGAAATGAAAAGCTGCAAAAGATCGCTTAATTAGATATGATTATTTTATTAAATTTGCATGAAAGCACACCACTATTTTTTCCATGATGAATGCACCACTATAAGTCATCTACTGATAGACGTAAATGCCAACAATGTCTTACTAATGACATCATCAAGAGCAACAGTTTATCGCTTACTCCACCACTTTGGTTTTTGTACAAAGAGTATCAATGTAATTCTATGCTATTCGAAAATTTGCCATAAATGTTAAGTATAATCCTGGTTGACCAGAATGTCCCTTTTGATAAGGAATTAACCAAATTGTGTTAGATATTATTCTCTTAATGTTTTGACAGTTCATTGCAGTACTTTGAGAATTAAAACAATTCCTAAGTATTAATAAAAATAATAACGCTATTTAAAAGTACATAATTGCATTTTTTATAACTTAATATGAGGACATGACAATTACTATTTAAATAAATAATAAAAAATGTAAATATGCTAATAAAATTAAAAATTTTTATAAAGTATATTTAGTACAATATCAGAGACATGATGAAGACTAGATTTATTGATAAATTAGTGAGAATGTCTTAATTCAACTGTTTATACACAAAAAAAAGTGCATAAGTTATCGAAAATGTGCTATTAATACTTTGATAACTAATGGTGGAAGGATACGCTATTGCATTCTACACCACCAGACAACGTCATTTTGTGATGTCACTGCCATCTCAAAGTGGAACAGACTATAGTATGTATTTTTACAGCTAAGCATTTTTTTAATCCCTGAAGTTTTGTTTAATTTGAGTAGATATGATAAATTTAAAAGTAGTAAATATGCATAAAATACTTTTAATAAATTTGTTATGTTTATTGAAGAGCATGTTTTTTTAGCTATATTCACATAGCTAAAAAAACAGGAATTCTAGCTTCTTCATAGGAAATCTACTTATAGATTTAAAAATATGTAAAATTATTTGGTTCAATAGATGTATCAGAACACCAGTCAATATATATTCTGAAACTGAATTAAATGAATACATTGGCTTTAAGCTTGATTTTCCTGACTTAACCAAAACAATAATTGAAAACAAAGTCAATTTTAAAATAAACAACATGAACCTAAAACATCCTTCTTTAACAACTGATTTAAATATAACTTATGAATATGCTATTCAAAATAGAAGTATTGCAATTTATACTGATGGCTCTAAACAAATCAGTAACAGTGGTACTGGCATTGTAGTTTATGATTCTAACAACAGAATTTTACATCAAGGATCCTACAAATTAAGTCCATATTGCACTATTCTACAAGCCGAACTATATGGTATACTACATGTCACTTTATTCATTAAAAATCATCAATTTAAAGGAAAATGCAACCTCATAAGTGATAGTAAAACTGCTTTACAAGCCATAAACAAATCCAACAGTACTTCCTATTTAGTAAACAAAATACAAACTGAAAGAAATAATCTTGAAAATAAAAAAAAGAAATCTTCACATTTTTCGTACCCAGCCATTCTGGCATTAAGGGAAACGAAAACAGCTGCTAATTCAAATATTTCTATTAAATACAACAGAATTCCTATAAAATTTATAAAAAATCTTATAAAGAACATAATCATAAATAAATGGCAAGAAAAATGGAACAGTTCATTGATAGGAAGACAAGCATTCTGTTATATACCAGATATTACTAAATTCTTAAAAAATAAACACTTTCTTCCAAATGCCTTCACTAGTCAAATAATAATGGGACATGGAAAATTTAACTCATACTTTAAAAGATTTCACATCAAAAATATGGAATAGTGTTCAAGTGGACAAGGAACTCAAGGCATTGAACACTTTCTTTTCTATTGTCCACTCTATGATGTACAAAGAGCAGACTTCGAAAAAAACTCTTCTTCAAAATGGATTCAGTTGGCCTTGCAAACTATATCAATTTATTGATGACAGCTACAATTTAAAAGCTTTAAATAATTATTTAACCAAAACTAATGCTCTAATTCCAAATTTTAGTGGAAATTAAATTCTAAGATCTAATTATCTTCAAAATAAAATTTATTACTACTATGTAAACTTTAATTTAAACATTATAAAGTTTTAAATAATATCTGTTTGGTGGTTATTCTTTTTGAAAATTGATAAACTGGAAATAATTAATTGCAAATAACATTCAAAACTGATAATTAATTGCTCACAATTTTAAATATCTGAATCCATCTGCCAAACAGATTTTAATTGGAACTTCTTCGAATGAAAACTAAATGAAAATAAAATTACAAGGTCTAGTTAAACTCAGAAGAAAAGACTTCTAATTGTGCAGCAATTAGAACCTTCCTCTTTCTAATGTTATTTAACCATTATCAGTTATGTTCTTTAATTATTGTAATTTTATCGTATCATTAATTCACTGTTTATTGTTACTTTTGTTAAAAAAAAAAGAAAAAAAATTATATTTATCATTATTGTTTCTATTTTCATATATTATCATGTTTATCATTGTTTTTTAGCAATCATTTATACTCTGTTATCTATTCATTGTAATATTGTAACTTATAATTTATTTTCTGTATATTATTTTATTGAATAAACAATGCTGGTTGCCTCTCTTTTCTTCTCTAATGGCCTATCACACTTCTTCTGATAGGATCTTTTAACTTTTCTCGTACTCTCCTTTCATCTTCTCTCTCTTTGCCTTCCAGCTAGGTATTTCTTTAATTCCTGAAGTTTTGTTTTATTTGAGTAGCTATGATAAATTTAAAATTGGTAAATATGCATAAAATATTTTTAATAAATTTGTTATGTTTATTGAAAAGCCTGTTTTTTTAGCTATGTTCACATTAATCAAGTTATTTTTAATCAAGCTGTATGATACATACAATTTGAAAAGATTTTGCTAATGTGAATATCTCGTTTTACTTGAAATCAAATAAAATGGGAAGATGTTTTGAATTGATTCTTGCTCTATTTTTAACTTGCCTTGAAAGACAACTTGAGTAATGTTAACTGCAACTTTTGTGAAAATTTTCAAGCTGAAGCTGTCAAACTTGTGCATAGATTGAGCTCCAGTGGAAACATTACCACAGACTCATAAAAAATTTAGTGGAATAAAAAATAGTCTTGTCACTTTTAATCAATAATAATAATAATTTATATTTTTTTATTATGGAATTCTTCAGTTTTGGCTGTTACAGTATAAAATAGCTGCCAATATATGCTTTTTCAATAATTAATTAAAATTCAGGAAATAAATCTTGATTTTAAAGAATAAAAAAAAAAATTTTTTTTCAATCAAAAAGTAAACCAGACTAAGTTATGCATAACAACAAATTGAAAAAAAATTGTAAAATACCAATCCATTATGGTGATCTAAATTTGATTCCACTGCACCCCAGAGAGGCAGCATTATGTTAACACATTGAAGACCAAAATGTTGCAGACTTAATGCCATGGACCAGCATTTTACAATGCTTTTTTGTCATTTCTTCTAAATTGCATTCAATCAGGCTACTTTGTAGTTGTTGAAAATTTTTTTTAAGTAAAAATTAAGTGGATTTATTTTATATAATGAAACAGAAATTACACTTAAGCTATGTTTTATAAATTTGTAATAATCATCATTGACATGCTGTAGTAGAGAGTTTGGCGGCTGTCACTGTGTTGGTGAGTTTTTGTGAGCACCTTCAAGTGATCTTCAAAACCGAGTTTTTTTGCATAAAAGTAATTTATTTTGTTATATTCTGATAGATAATGTTTTTTTTTTTTATTCCATTGATATATAATTTATCTAATTATAGTCATTTTTGGGAATTTAGGACTACTATTCGTTTTTCGTTAGGCTTAGCTTGCTAAGCCTTGTTAAACTTGCTTAGCGTCCATCATCTGTTTCTTCGAGAAACTTTCTTTCAGAGTCTGAACTTTGTTATATTCTTATAGATTAGCTTCTGCTGATTCTTTCCATATATAATTTGTCTGATTTCTTTAATTATTTAAGGAGTAAGGCTAGTATTTAGTTGTTAGTTTTGGATTGCTGGTTTTCTTAAGTTTTTTATCTTAATTTCAGTTATCCTTAAATAATTTCACTATAGTTAGTCTTAGAATTTCATAAGATTTCCAAAAATATATAGTTTATTGGGGTAAATCAGATATTTTAGAAATAGAACTTTCTAGAACAATTCAGGTTAGAACTTGAATTTTTCAAGTTGCCGGTTGTTTCAAAGTTTTTTGATTTGAACTCTTGTTTTAGTTTTTGATAGCTAGTGTTATATATTGTTGAGTTAGTCTGTTTGCACAGTTTCTGAATATATAGTCTGTTAGGTAATTCTTAGATTAATTTCATTGAAATTTCTATTTTGATACCTACGGCTTTTCTATTTACTTAGTTGCTTTTTTAAAAAACTCATTACAGACATCTTTATGTCTAGATACCATATAACATTGATTAGCTATCATGAATTCTCCCAGTGTTGGCAGAGATCAAGCGAACTCCGAGAGGTGGTGAACAATGCCCAGTTGTTTTGCTGTTCATTAAGCAAGGTTTTAGTGCCCTAGATGAGAGTTGGAATTTAAAAGGATCAATAAGGGATGATATTAGGAAGAGTTTAGCCACAATATTGACCATCTTTGAACGATTACTCAATGAGTTCATCAGGGCTGATGAGAGAGTGGAAGACCTACAAAGGGAATTAGAGCACAGGTTACCAGAGGAACGACCATCAAAGTCACTGTATTCTGAAATAATAAAGCGACCTGTTCCATGATGAGATGATGCGGCAGTTTTAGTGTACCCCTCCAAGGGCATGGAGGCAATGGAACCAAGGAAGCTATTAGAGATAGTAAAGGAAGAGGTCAACCTCCAAGACTTAAAGCTTGGAGTGAAGAATGCAAGAACAGTTCAGTCAGGAGTTGTCATCATATGCTGCACCAGTGGCGGAGCTTCAATCTGAAGGAGAAGCTACAGGAGAATTATGAGGTCAGAGAGACTACAAAGAAAAAAATCCAGGATTATGATAACAAGAGCACCGTTAGGCATCACCGCTGAGGCCCTAAGGAGTAACGTCAGAATCTTCAATGAGCATATAGAAGTAGATTTATTTCAGCCAACAACTTCAAATCGACATTCAGGTTGGTAAGAGTGCAGATCGGAACCTGTGCTCCTGGGTGATGGATGTTGACCCAAGAACCAGAAAAGCAATAGCAGAGAGTAATGACTTTTTAACCCTTTTATAGTGACGTGTAACCAATTTGGGGACGCGCACTTCTCATTTCTTTTAGTTACCAGAGGAACGACCATCAAAGTCTCTGTATTCTGAAATAATAAAGCGACCTGTTCCACGATGAGATGATGCGGCAGTTTTAGTGTACCCCTCCAAGGGCATGGAGGCAATGGAACCAAGGAAGCTATTAGAGATAGTAAAGGAAGAGGTCAACCTCCAAGACTTAAAGCTTGGAGTGAAGAATGCAAGAACAGTTCGGTCAGGAGTTGTCATCATATGCTGCACCAGTGGCGGAGCTTCAATCTGAAGGAGAAGCTACAGGAGAATTATGAGGTCAGAGAGACTACAAAGAAAAAAATCCAGGATTATGATAACAAGAGCACCGTTAGGCATCACCGCTGAGGCCCTAAGGAGTAACGTCAGAATCTTCAATGAGCATATTGCAGCTGAAGGTTGTACATTGCTTCCGCTCCTTTGTTCCTTTCATTCAATAGCTGTAATCCTGATCCTCCTGTAGAATTAATTTCCTTCATAAAATATAAAAGTTCTTAATCCAGAAATTGAATAATTGAATTGAAAGTTATAATTTATGCTGTTAGATAAAGATTTGTATATATTCAAATAAATGTATTTTTAAAACATTTTTAAATTCATATATTTAGATGTATATATTTATGAATTAAAACAGATTCTTAGAAAAATTTTTCACCAAGAAAGACTCAATGAAAATAATAATTTCAAAAATTATATTTGTATACAATGCATTAGAGTTTCTTAAAAATTATATAAGTGCTTTAATGATTAAATCATTCAAACAAACTGTTTAAATGATTTACTCATGTTACAATTTCTAATTTGAAATATATTCGCTTGCATATTTTTCAATCTTTTATGTACATAGAAAATGCTTATTTTTAGTAAAAGTTAATTTAATATGAGAATTAAAAAATTTCCATCCATTATTTAAGTTGTATAACTTTCAAAATTGAAAATATTGTATATAATATATGCATGTATGCATTACATATGTTAAAGTTTAGATTGTTCAAAAATGATCAGTTTTCCGTAATTTAAGCTATAGGGCCTACTATAGATATTTTGTATTTTTGTATTTTAGTAATAGTCTTCACTATTTTTGAAAGTAGCCTGAAATATATAAATATGTATAAAAATATATAATTGATCCCATAAATTCCTTTATCAACCCTTGAGGGTGTTTTTTTTATGATGATGTCACCATTTTTCATTCAGACAGAGTACTAACTGGCAGTGCGAAACAAGTCCTTCCATGGATTGCTCATTCCTGCAGGAGATGTCAGTCAGATTGTGGAGAATGGGGATTGCTGGGTTGGCCCTGGATCCAATGATAAATGTTTCCAAAGGGTGGAACCCAAGAATTGAGCCTGAGATCCTCCACAATGGGAAACAAGCATTTCCACGATCGGCCGGATTGGCTGTGTGGAAACACTTCGGCTTTCCACTTTGAAGAACTCGGGTTTGAGTCTCTGATCCCACCCCTTGAAAATGTTTATCATGGGTCCGGGGCCGACCCAGAGATCCCCGTTCTCCATAATCTGGCTGCCCACTCCTAAGACACAGGAGTGGGCAGCCTATGGAAAACGTAAAATAGAAATAAAAATCCAGTATATTAGTAGCGGTGGGAAAATGACTTTTTCATAACAAATCACATGGGTAAACTGCTTTGTTTAACCAATGTTTTCCTAACTTTTTTGATTTTAGTCGGAAAGTAATCTCAATGTTTGGTAGTACTTATTTGTGTGAAAGTGCATTTTCTAACATGAAGATAGTTAAGAATTGATTCAGAACCTGCCTTGGAGATTCTTCTTTAACAGGGATGGATGTAAATATCCAGCTCTTGTAAATGCTGTTGTCTGCCCTCATTTATCATATTAAATAGACACATACATATTATTTTTATATTTTATAACTTTTTGTTAACATGTTTATTGGATGCAATCTAGTAAATATAATTTTGTAATAAGGTTTGTTAATCTGGAAATAAAATTGGTTTCCAAAAAGGGTTATATTTATGTGTTCCGTTTATTGAGACAATAGCGTATCGAGTATCAAAACCCCTGCCTCCTTTTTTGTGACTGCGGCCCTCTATATCTCTAGTAAACACAGCTATGGCCCTCGGGTTCATTATAATTGGACAGCCCTAGTCTACACATTTCCAATTTGATTTTTGATATGCCCAATATATTAATATTTTTGAATGTATTTAAATATGAATATTCATCCACTATCATATATTTTTAATAATAGAAAGAAATAGAGAAATTTTGAGAAAAAATAGGTATTTTTTTTGGAATAAATATATCAGATACTGCAACTCCCATAGGATATACTACTAAGATAAAAGAGGCTGTAAAGCAATATTTTTATGTGTTTTTGATCATATCTGTGCAGTATCTGATATTTAAATATCTACAAAAATATTAAATTACAGTTAATTCAGACCTGTAAATTGCTTATAAAATAAGAACTTATAAATCAAGAATAAATTTCCTGTAGAGATAATATTAAAATCAATAATTTATGATTAAATAATGATTTATCATTCTATTATTTATGTCATAGAAATGTTAAAAGAATTTTTCTTTTTCATTATTAATAGATAAATAGATGATCACTTTTATTCCAAAAACTCTGCAAACTATGAACTAAACCTTTAAAAAACAAAAGCACTAATTGCAGTTAAGTCTATAAAATCAGAATAAATATTTATTAAAAAAATATTTTCGATCTTCAAATAAGATTCTCATCAGTTTTCAGTTCTTATAAGTTAGAGTATCAGTTGTAAGGTATTCTAACTTGTAAGAATTGAAAACTAGAATACTCTTGTAAAGTATTCTAGTTTTCAATTCTAGTTCACTTATAAGTTAGATATAAGTGTGTTGCAGAGTCGGAAGTTTTTGGATGGAATCGAAGTCGGAGTTGGAATTTTAAACTGCCTCGAGTTGGGAGTCGGAGTCAGACCTTACAAATTTTAGGGAGTCAGAGTCAGATTTTTTTTAAAAGATGGAGTCTGAGTTGGATCATTTGCCATACGATTTTGCAACCCTGGGTTGTAAGAGGTTTTAGGGTGGAGTTGGATTTTTAAACTGTTGGGAGTCGGAGTCGGACTTTACAAATTTTAGGGAATCGGAGTTGGATTTTTTTTTTTTAAAGGTGGAGTCGGAGTCTGAGTTGGATCATTTGCCATCTAACTCTTCAACCCTGCTTGTAAGAACTGAAAACTGATGAGGATTTTGTTTAAAGATTGAAAACGTTTTTTTAATAAATATTTATACTGATTTTATAGACTCAATTGCAATTAGTGGTTTTGTTTTTAAAAGTTTAAATAGATGATCTTTTATACAAATGAACTACTACCTTAGATAGAAACTGGGAATAGAAGTTATTTACATAATATGCAAGTAAAACCAGAGATATGTTACTTCTGCTTTTTGGTCATCATTTTGATTTTTCTGATTTATAGCAGATAAATAAGTTTTTACTACGAATTCAGTCATAATGTATTGTGTAGCTATTTAGGTGGTTTGAAATGCCTTTTATAAATTTTTAGCATTTATTTACTGCAATTAAGGTTCATAGTTTCAATTTTTTTGATACTTCATATAAAAATTTGTAAATCTGAGAACTCATTAAGCAAGAACTCACAAACCAAGAATTACCTGTATATACATATCCAATATCTTTAACAAAAATATTGGAAAAATCAGTGAGACAATGATCTTTGTTAGGAAAAAGTATGGAAGATTGCATGGCTTGTGTGAAGTTGAGATGGAAATACATCATGATTGAGCTGATGAATCTTACAATATTTGAAAAATTTCCCAATTTTTTATTGTCTTAGGTATAAACTGATTACTCTTCTTCAAAATTCTCTCTCAGAAAAAAATTTCATGATTTATACACGAGTATATACAATATATCAAAAAATCCGTAACAGTATAAGTCCAAAATTTCCAAAGAACTGCTTATTCTCCAAGTGATATCTTACGGATAAATACAGCACATTTAGCAGTAGGATAAGTATTTTTTATGTTTATTAGATTAAGTTTTACGTTTTTTAAAATAACTTTCTAAAATAATTTTATATTTAAAAGTATTCTGTTCTATTGGATAAGATTAGTTTTGTAGTTCTGAAAGGTGGAGTTGAAGTCGGAGTCGGAGTCGGATCATTTACTATCTGACTCAGCAACCCTGAAAAATATATTTATTACAAGATATGAGTAACTTGAGAAATTGAAAGTACTAATATTGCTGTCATGGAGGTCATTCTCTGTGATGATATATATATATATACATAAAAGAAAAATTATAATTAAATTTAAATTTACTAAATTATCTTATATTTACTTGAATATAAGCTGACTTCCCGACTTCAGAGTTTAAAAATTGGTAAAAATGCGAAAAGAAAACTCGGCTAGCACTCTTACATATCAAGTTATAAGAAATAAAAACAGACGATGCAAAAGGGTTATTGCAGGTAGCAATAACCCTCTTGCATCTTCAGTTAAGAAAAAATTAAATGCATCTTCAGTTAAGATGCATTTAATTGAAAGAGAAAGAATTTTTGTTCTTATAATGTAGGGATTTTGTAATAAAATTAGGCTTTATGAAGCAGTTGCTAATCTGTTCAATGATATGTATCCTGATTGCAGAGGCATATCCAAGTGATGGTTAGTAGAGGGTGTTATTGACAAATTTGCCAACTGAGTATTCAGTTAAATAAAGTTTGACAATAAGTATTGATTTTAAATTGAATACATAGAAATTTATTATATAATAATGACAATCATTTCTTTTATATGAAAATATAAAGGTTTTGAACTTATTTTTCAATGAGTAATCAAGAAGACAATTTCAAAAAGATACTTCATATAAGTAAAGCACCACATAGCAGCTTAAAATAACACTCATTTATTTACTAAAAACGTTTTCGATATTAATATTATATCATCTTCAGTTAAACATTTTCAAAATAGAACATGTTTAAATGTTCTCATTTGAACTTGTTCTATTTTGGAAATGTTTAACTGAGGATGATATAATATTAATATCGAAAACGTTTTTAATAAATAAATGAGTGTTATTTTAAGCTGCTATGTGGTGCTTTAATGGTATTGAACTTTACTTATTAGAATATTAAGCAGTCTTTGAATGAAGTAATATAGATACTTCATATAATTTATGATTTAATTACCAGTAGTTAAAACATTTTAAATTACTTAATCTAGCTAGATTTTACCTCTAATGACTTATTTTAGAATTTAGCTGCCAAATTAATGATTATTTATTAATTATGCTATAGGGCAACTATGTATTGGATTAATAATTAATTATTTTAAATTTATGCTAGGTAGATCTAGCACTGATATTGGCCTAATCATTATTCCTAAATTACTTACATTATATACATCCCAAAATTAGAAATCTACCAATGTCTTGGTAGTTTAACTAGTTAAGGTATTGGGACAATAATTCGAACATCCTGGTTTGAATCCAGGCCAAGACATAGTTTTAATTTCAGGAAAATAATAAACAATATAGTTTAATTATTAAACATCACCTTAGCCTAAATTTAAAATAATTAATCTAATAGATGGTGGCACCATATTAAAAACAAAAATTTTAATATTTACAGGAAGTAGTGAAGATCAGAATACACCTATGTTAGTGACAGCTCTTAAAGGTTATACTGTAGTAGATGTTTCATGTGGAAGTGGAGATTCTCAAACTCTTGCTGTTACAAATGATGGTATGTATTTCCAAATTAATGTTCTTCTAACTTGAATTGAAATAATGTTTCTGTAGGTATTAGTTATAATTATATGAAACTATAAAGTGTTTCTTTAAAAAGTAAGGAGGGAGAAGAACCCACCATCTGATATGTATATCATAAGTGGCAACTAAAGAATCCTCAATCTTAAAATCTGAGCTACCATATTGAGAAGATGAATGGCAGAGAACAGAAGTCAATAATAGTGTCTGTTTGGAGCAGTGGTTCTTAACTGGTGTTCCCCGGAACACTGATGTTTCGCAAAATTATGAAATTGAGATATTTGAATGACTAGCATACTGTGCAGTTTGCATTTTATAATGTAGACAAGATGCATTTTTGAATAAACTATTAAGCAGACTTTCCCACAAAAGCACTTAAGATTTTGCTACAATTTTCAACATCATATTTTTGTGAGCTAAGCTTTTGAACATTAATGAACATAAAAATTAAGAAACATGAAAGAATTAGGAATATTGATGATGAAATGAGGGTAGTTTTATCACATATTAGATCTGACATTGCTCATATCTGCAAAAGACAATTAGCTCAGACATCACATTAAACTTGATTTAAAAATGTTCCATATTTAATAAAAACCGCTTAACCTCTTCTAATAACTCTTATAACTAATAGCACTTACTGCAGTTGAGTTACTACTTCTTCTCTAGGTACTTTTCACCTGTACTGCTAACATTTTTGATCCCTCCGACCATCATCAGGCTGTGTTTTTTAAATATCGTTGAATCAAACACTTTAAATAGTTCTTGCACAGATTTAAAGTTAAACTGAAAAAATATATTGAAGCTTCTAGAACATCGTCTCTAATTAAGCATTCTCCAGGTAACCGATGTGTTGGTTGATGACGTAATAAATTTTAGCATGACGTAGCATCTTTAAAAAACCTAAAAAAAAAATGTTCCATTTTTCTAAAAGAGTTACAGTTCTTAAGAGTATATGTTTTTTTAATTAATGTTTTTTATTGTTATTTAATATGTAATATATAATTTTTAATAAAATGCATGTTCATGCATATTTTTGTTGTTTGTTTTATGATCTTAGCGATATTGTGTTCCGCAAATTTTCTTTACAATCAAAAGTGTTCTGTGACTTGGAAAAGGTTAAGAACCACTGGTTTACGGATTGATTGACTTTCAGCTGATGGGGAATTTCCAGAACTTTGTGTGAGTAGAGGCAGGATATTGATATCACATATAGTGTCAGTCTTAAATCTTCCATGGAGGAAAATACAAACAAATAACAAAAAACACTTTAAAAAATCATTGGATCCTCTTTCTAAGGGGACAATGATTTTTTAAAGTTTTCTAAGAGGAAAGACTATTTCTGCAACATTATCTAAACCAGTATCATTTGTTCTATATCAAACCATCAATACATTATGAAGGATAATCAATGAATCTGATCTCATGATCAGAAGCTATTGCAAGTATATTCCCCCACTGGAGTTACAGAAATCTGATACATCTCCATTTGTTGTGATAACCAGCAAATTGCAACATGTAGCATCATTCTCACATTCAATACACCACAGCTCCCAGATTCAATTAATGCTGGCTGCTTAGTTATATTTTGCTTTTTTCCTTCTTTTGTATCATGTAGCTGTGCATCATTTTTGGCACATTAACACCACACTGTTTAAGATCTAGGAAGCATGTTAGCTATATTTTCCCTATCATCTCACTGTAGATTTCACTCTCTGCCATCTTCCCTTCTTCTTTGCTATTGAAGCCCCAAATTATTCTAGCATTATCTCATTTTATGTATTAAATTGTAGCAGTTTCCCTTTATGCTAGTGCTGTAGTCATAACTTTTGTACCAATGCGTTTTTTATTGTTATTGTTTAATAAGCAAATCAATTTTGATCATGTTTATCATTTATGATCCTCTACTAGATCCCAATAATATATGTACATTTCATTTAAATTAGATAATATTTACATAATACTGTTATATCATTTTGATAAAAGGCCTTCCTGATATGTTTGAGTGTCAATCATTTTCAATATGATTAATTCATCCCCTGTGAGTGGGGATAGAATTCACCCATTGTCTCACCTATATGTCAGAAAAGATGACTAAAGGAAGTCCTCTCTTTTCCACTAGTGGCCTGCCTCACTTTTTCTGAGGATTCTTTTCTCTCTTTCCTCATGCTTTTCTATATTCTTTTCACTATTTCTTTCATTCTTCAAAGAACAAAATCTCTGAGTATGCCCATTCTTTTTTTAAAAAAATAAACATATGATTGATCCCAGAGTAGGGGTTGTCAAGAAAAATTTTAGTGTGGCTGTACAATGTAGTCATATGAAGCAGCTGATGGTTTTCCTTTGAGTGAAAAAGTTGCCACTGCTAGTATGTAGTTTGCTTGCCACCTAAATATTAGGTTTAATTCCTGGTTCCACATCTCCAAATTGTTTCAGGATGGTTTTGGGTTATTGAAATTGATTTTTCAATCTTCTGGTTGACCACTTGCAAATGTTGATCTGTCCATGATGGATCTAAAGTGGCTGCTGCAATGTGATATTCAGTTTATTGTAATATTCAGCAATGTGATTGAACTAATTTAATTTAACTTTAATATCAAAAAAATTTTATAATTCATGGAAATATTTTTATTCAATCATCCAATTTTTATTTAGAAAAAATCATTTAGGTAATTGAATAAGTTTTTCTTATTTGGATTAGTAGATGTATAGGTGGTGTTATTCAATTTATCATAAATAAGATATTTCTATAAAGACAATAATAGGAATTTAATTCAATTATATCCACCATTTCTTTAAACTACATTAAATATTTTTTGTAGTTTAAAGAAATTTATTTAAACTACAAAAAATACTAAACTACAATTACAAAATATATTGACTAAAATATGCTTCATAGAAATACATAATTATAAAAATCTCAGCTGATTTGGGATCTTACAACTATGTAAGCTTATTTTAGTCAAATGTTTGTTTTTTGCTGTCTTTATTTTTATTTACAGCATGCTAATTATTTTATTTTTAATCATTTAAACCTTTTTTAATTAATTTAAATATTTAGGTTTTTCTTCTTTTAAAATAGTAATGTTTTATGAGCATTTAAATTTTTTCTATCATATTTTGACTTATTTTCATATCAATTATAGTCTTATGTTATTTTTATAAAAGATTACAAAATTAAATTTTTAGTTATGTCTTTTGACTCAATTGTTGTTGTTGTAACTTGTTCTTTTTGGTTTTTATATAATATTTTTGAATATTATTGGCTATTATTTTCTATTCTTGTTTGCTTTTCAGACACTCCTTTTCGTTTTTATGAATATTGTGTTTGGCCCATTTGGTTTAAGTAATCTTTATATCATAAAACAAAAGTAAAACTACAAACTGTTCATTATGTGTTAGTTTTATAACTACTGTCTGGCTGAGTGAAATGTGCAGTTTTGATCATGTGCATTAGTACAAGATTGGGACGTCTCCATTATCCAAATAGGGAGAGTCACGTACCAAACACGTGTTTGTGTGCAAAAGTTTGAAATTGCTTATATTATGTTTTCGAACTTTGAAAAAAATTAAAATTTATTTATTAAAATATTTTTGCTTTATTTTTAATATTTCTTTATAGAAATTACAAAGAAGAAATGATCTTCCTGAGTCTGAATAATGATTTTCAGTTTTATGAGTTGTCAGTGGGGACATTCACATAGGCGACTCTCCCTATTTGGATAATGGAGACATTCCGATCTTGTACTAATGCGCATGATCAAAACTGCACATTTTGCTCAGCCAGACAGTAATGATCATTAGATTTTTGAACTGCAATAAGTTAATAAATAATATTTATTAAAAAAGGGTAGCTTGAGTTTTCTTAAGCTTTCCTTAATATCAACTTGTGAGCTTGAGTGTTTGAAAATATTCAAGTTTTAGCAATTCTAATTATGACTTATATGGGACATGACATACATCCCAATGCTGTTTGCTTAATGATGCTTAACTCTTTCTCATGTGATAATGTAGTTATCACCCAACTATTATTATATGTTTGAAAAACAATGTAGTTTGCATTGATATAATGATACTTTTTGATTAATTATTTTTGATATTTACTCTGTTTTATAGTGAATAAAATAAACATCAAATATTATTTTATTTCAGGTGTTGTTTATTCATGGGGTGATGGTGATTATGGAAAACTTGGCAGAGGAGGAAGTGATGGCTGCAAAACACCAAAAGTTATAGACAAATTACATGGATTAGATATAATTAGAGTATATTGTGGTGCTCAGTTCAGTTTAGCATTAACAAAAAGTGGTGCTTTATATTCATGGTTAGTAGATAGTTCATATTACATATTCTATATATTTGAAAAATTTATATATAGCATTTTTAACCTAACATTTTTATATATCTTTATAAAATACAGTTATCTTTTTTATATATGATCATGCTTGGTTGTTAGATCTATCTAATTTCTTGTTTTAACAGGAAATATCTTGATGTGATTATCTGTTAATAGGATCAATTATGAACCAATTATTATCAAAAGAAAGTAATATTTACTGAAATTTTAAAAGGCATAATATTTTACATGTATATATTTATACAAACATATTTTATTTAATCTGATACTAATTAATTAAAAAGTTATGAAACAATTAATTTGCTATAAAAATTTTCTCCATCTGGATTTCACTCTTTTACAATTACTAAAGAACATTTTATTCAAATTAATAAATAGCATTGATTTATTGGATGTATTATTTAGGATAAAAAGATGTATTACTTTGCAATTTCTTGTTCTTTTTTTTTATCATAACTTTGGTGGTGAAAAATTTTGTGCCCCTTTCCACATCAAAAAGAGTACTAAGGATGCAAAATGCTGAAAAATATTACATAAGACACGGTTTACGGAAAATTCGCCCCCTGCATTTCGCCTCCGACAATTCACCCCCTACATTTCGTGGATAATTGTTATTTTTTATCACTGTAAAATGACATTGATGACCGATCATAAATATGAATTCTGACCGCAGCAGACTTTCGTATGTACTGCACTGCACTGATATCAAACCTGTCAGCAGACTTTCGTATGTACTGCACTGCACTGATATCAAATGCACTGTTGAAACAGCATAGGGGTATCAATGCAACAAATTCCTGTGATATCAGATTTATGTAAGAATAATGGTTTGAAAAACCACGCCAAAGTGAATCAATAAAAAATAGAATTTGAAAAAAACTGTGTTATATTGAAACAGCGTTAAATGGAGCAGCGTTAAACGAGGTCTTACTGTATCCTGTTTAGGATATACTGTATTTGACTTATTTTTTTACATATGAGATGTTTTTAATGGGATATCATTTATTTTTTAGATGATAGAGACATTTCTAGAGAAGAAAATCAGTGTCTTCTACACCTTTTAATTTTAGCCCAATTGGGCCAAAATTTTTAGTTGATTTTAAGTGAACTGCGCTATGCCTATATTCTGAATTTGGTCAAAAATGCTATGTCTATACTCTGAATTTGATCAAAATCGGTCAAGTAATGCAATATGTAAAGGCATTTATGGAAATTGGATCCCCTTTCCCCCCTTTGTTTTGACCCAATTGTGCTCAAATTTTCAGAGGACCTCAAGTAAACTAAGAAACACCTATATTCCAAATTTCATCAATATTGGTTAAACGATGCAACCTGTAGAGGTGTCTGTATAGGAGGAGAAGAAGAAAAATGATGCTTTTTATTGATTTTTGCAATTTTTAAACTGCTCTAATTCTATTATTAATTGGATGATTTGAAATTTCAAATTTAGCAGTCTATGTCCTATTGAATACTTTTCTCAAATGTAATTGTCAGATTAATAGTATTAGTTAAGACCAAAGTTAGAGCGAGATTGAATTTTGGCTGTAATAACTCCGGTAATAAGAGTCAATCAATGACTACTGTACTTGGCTTAGAGTCACTGCTGTGCCTCTTGATGTGCAAGTTTTACTGAAAATTAGCAAGTTGATTATTTAGTGGGTAGCTTTGTCATATTGTTTCTATATATGTTCTGAAATGGAATGATAACTATGAGTGCAGAATTCAAGAGTTATGCTAGTTGTTGGTGACTACAGACACTTTTGCTATGTTAAAATTATGCAGGAATGAAAAGGCAAAAGTAAAATATGAAAAAACAATTTGCAAAATGCATGTAAAAATATCATAAAAGACTTTCGCATGACAGAAAATGAAAAAAGTTTTTAGGAGGTGAATGCAAATTTTTTTTTATTCCAACAGTTGCTGGTCAGTTAAAGAATATTGATGTTGCCTTTTTCAGTAAATAAAAGCAAGATTCCATTTTTTGACATATGAGCTTAGATAATTTCATAGAAAGATGACTATTTCCATTGTCACATGATTAGAAATATTCAGCAGAACAAAGAAGTGCAATAGATTTTTACAGATCTTGTTGGCAATAAAGATAAAATATTCAAACTTTTATCTTTATTACTTTGCTTCAGCAAAGTAATAAAGATAAAAGTTTGAATATAAAAGTTTGAATAAAGGTTTGAATAAAGTTTGCCTTAAATGCATCTGAGCTCCAACTAATAGTGTAGTGCTAAAAAATTTTTCAATAAATATAATTCAATTGCAACATACAGGCGAACCAGAATGAAGGATGATAATGTAGAAATTTATTCTACAGTATTATTTTATTGAATTTGTAAACTGTTGAATGACTTAATATTTTTAAATGCAATTATTTGAATAGCAATTGAAACAAACTGAATCTTGGAACAAAGATATCAATTTTATTTCTAATTTTATTATAGATCTACTTGTTAATGATGACTGAAATATATATTCCTTGTTTCGTTAATCATTTAAATTCAATATAAGTGAACCATAGATTTCATTTTAATTAATTAAAATTATTGAATTTTTGCTATTTTATTAACTTCTTGTGTTATATTTTTGGGATTTATTATCATATTATTGTATGGTCCAGGTATGTATTAACCTATACACCAAATTTTTCTATAGATGTTCTAAAATGCTAAATGTGAAATTGACAGATGTACAAAATGCTAAAAAATTACCACTTTTATTAATGGCATATTCACTAGACACAATAGACACATGCCTAGGGCTTCAGATAAACTACAGACTTCAAAATGAAATATAAGAATTGAAAATTAAAAAATAATACTCTATTCTAATCACAATTGTATAATTTGAATACACATACAATGTCTTATATGTATTTGGCTTAGAGTCTCTTGATATCACTGCCAAAACAGAAATTAAAATATAGTTATTGGCCTTGCCACTACCAAAAACATTGATTACAGAAAATTTAATCTATTTAAATATTTGCCATATTTCATACTGAATTCAAAGGAGTCTTGTTAAAAAATTTATTAAATATTTGAAACAGTTTCAGAACTACAAGCAGTCTTCGACTTATGATCATTCAACTTATGATGGTCCTTACAATATTCTGAATTTGGCTATTTTTACAGAATATTGGTTACATATACTTTTTGTTTTTTTATTAAAAATATAGTAAAGCAATCATTTATCACCTTGAGGAACCAGGTTTAATTCCAGATGATTTTATAACCTTAAAAACCTGGGATAAAATCTAAATGATTATTCCATCTTAAAAGATCAAGTATTACATTGTCTGTTAAAATTTTACCATAATTGGTGATTTTTGACTTACAATGGTGATTTTTGTCAAAATATAACCCCATCATAAGTCAAGGAGTACCTGTACTTATTAAGCTATATTATGAAATTTTTTTGGTTACAATCCCATTTAATAACAATGCATTATTGCTATCTTATGGAAAGATATATGCTGAAAATATAACATATTTATTAAATAAACTCATCATAATAAAAATATGATTAAGAAATTGCATTAAATATTAATAAGAAATGCAATTAAAAAATCAATACTATGCTTAACTTTATTGTTTAACTCTCTTAAAAAAAATGACAACAATTGTTAAAATTTTAGAAACTCATCATTACCTATACTTAAACAAAATGTATGTATTATTTGTATTTGAATAAAAAAAAAACAAAAAACTGAAATTATTAAAAGTTTCATATCATTATATTCATAAATAATTTCTTAAGGAACAATGGAAAAAAAAACATTTGTTTTTGAATTTATTTTTATAACCTTAAGGACCTGGGATAAAACCTAAATGATTATTCCATCTTAAAAGATCAAATATTACATTGTCTGTTAAAATTTTACCATAATTGGTGATTTTTGACTTACAATGGTGATATATTTTTATTCTATATAAATACAATAAAAAATCAAATAATTTAAAAAATTTTATTATTTGTCAAATTAATTCTTAGTGAAAAAAAATGTGCTTAAATTGCATTAATTATTAATAAGAAATTGCAACAGTTAAATAATCAATACTATGTATAAGCTTAGCATTTTAATTTAGTCATTCCAACTATTTATGAAAACTTTTCATAAATTAATTATAATATTTCACAAATTAGTGAAAAAATTTCAAAAAGAGCAAAATAATTATACTAAATAATGAGATATTTTCAAAATTAGAAGATATCTTTCGACATTCAATGAAAACATTTTAAAAATTTGAATAAAAGTGTTAAAATTTAGTGGAAAGATTTTTTTTTGCATATTAAACATTTAATATAAATATATATATATAGAT